>CAUYLG010039179.1:0-73435 GCA_963573385.1 Cacajao melanocephalus | reverse complement strand
TAAAAATCTTAATTTTTAAATTAAAATAAAAATTAATGTTATATAATTTTAAATAGACCATGCGGAACTCGGCTTTTTTTTTTTTTTTTTTTTTTTTTTAATGTGGTAGAAAATCCAGGACAATATAAGCTTCTAAAATCTTTCTGAACAGTTCTGAGAAAGTCTGGTTTAAAATTCTAAGATTTTGTCCCTCATTTTTATTTGAAAAATTGCTGCCTCTTCATATTCTGAATATTCTTGAATTATTTCTCTAATTAGTATTATTCCAAAGTTAGTTGCTAAACTAATATTACAGTTACTTTTTTGAATTTTGGGTTTTTAAAAATGCATTTAGGAAAAGAAAGTATTTGGTTCTAGGTTTTTTTTTTTTCATGTATGCTTGAATAAATGATTAAGAAAAAAGAAATACAATAAGACTGGATGTAGTAGTTTTGTTCTAAAATATAGCATTATTCTGTAAGGCATCCTAATTCACAGCTTAAAACCTAATTATTTAAGTGGGATTTAATTCAAATACAGCTGAAACAAGAGAAGAGGAACATTTCAAATGTTTAAACAGAAAAAAATGAAACTAAGAATAACTATACAATGATTATATAACAATCATTCTCAGCTAAATATGTTATCAATAGATTATTTTAATATACATATATATTTCTAAATGACATAAAGGAGATACTTATATCATTCCAATAACAAAAAATAGACAAAATTAAGTTAATTGAAAATAACACATCACCATTATAATAACATCTAAATAAAAATTATAAAATGCTTTAAAATTTTTATAAAATCTTAAAATTTCAAAAACTTCATATTTATTTCAGTGACTTGATTTCAATTTTGCAGATCCCAAACCACAAAAAAACTTACTTGTACTGTGTTATTAAAACTCTTTTATCAATCCTCTTTGGTTTTGTGAGAGCAAAGGAAAAGGAAAAACTTTGAAATGAATAACTTGGTAATTTTTACATCTTTGTTTCATTTTCTGCAACATAGGAGCAGAAAATGTTTAAATATTAGAAAATTATAAATATTCTTTTAAAATGGAACTATAGAAAATACAAACAATTAATTTGTATAAGATAGTAGATTTGAAAAAAAGTGTTAAATTTTAAACATTGTGCAAATTAACCTACATGGTTTCCATCAGTGTTTTCGGTTTCACCTCCCTTTATTTTATTTACTTCAGATTATATAATAAGTACAATCTATACTCAATGCTAGACAGAAAAATTATTAGTGATATGATCTACTAAAATATAAATAATGTATATTTTTAAAGTATTAGCCAGTCCATAATTTTGAATCTCCATAAATTAAATTTCCCTGTAACCCTTTCTAATAATTCAACTATTTAAAACAGTGAAAGTTTTTCAGCTCTTATGACCACTTCCACACCATACTTAAAAATAGAACCCCTGGCTGTTTTACACATAAGTACTGTAAAAATAGTTCACTCATTTGGGCACATGACTTGTGTGGATAGCATCAGTACTTATTGCTGTCAGTGCTTCAATCTGAACATTATCTTCACCGTCAGCTTTTGCAGCTTGGAGAGAAATACAGTAATAAATGGTTTCTGAAAAGACATTTAGCAATTAACCATGAAAACGTCCTTTTAAAATTAATTGCTAAATTTAAATAACACATTACCCACTGGTCAAATTATGTTTCAATTTAAAACCTGTGTGTTTAGCCACCTTGCTAACATTGAAATATATATACATTAGGCAAATATTACTTCACAATATTAAGCATGTTTTAAAAGTCACTTTTTGTTTGGTCCAATGTAAATATTAATGAGTTAACTCTTACTTACCCAAAACTTGCTTATTGTGGACAATATAACCTAATTTTCCTTTTAATTATAATAAATAGAATAAAACCAATAAAAACTTAACTTTTTCTATTTTACAATGAATTCTGTAAGTGATCAACTAATTTCTACCTTTTAAATTTTATTTTTTAACCTATAAAAAGTATTAATTTTAAAACCATTATTTTTGTTAATAGTATTAGAGTAGATGATTGACATTCATTTTAGGGCTTATTTTCTTCCCCACTTGGTTTCAAAGCCTTTACATAGGATTATTAAACTGGAATGTCATGTAATATCCATCAATCTCAGTTATTTACAGTATAGAAACTTCTCTTGCCACTCCATATCTTTTATACTCATTACTTTATTTCCTGAAATTAAGTATCATTTGCACTGCAAAAGAACCAGAAATAAGGAAATAGTTTTAGTTATTACAATGACAGCTGAGAAAGTTAAACTGTCATAGGTTTTTTTTTTTTTTTTGATGCTATTAGACAAACAAATTTTCTCATTAAGGGTCAAAATCAATAGCACCAAAGTGAAAGTTGTAAGAATCTCATTAATAAAATTAATTTGCATTTAATGTTAGCTATATCAGCAAATATTTCAGACGCTTACTTTTAATTCAGTTAGCAAATTTCAAGGAAAAAAATAATTTTGCCCTTCTTATTTTACCAACATGGAATGGAAATTTTACATAAAAGCATATTGACTACTAAAGTCATTAAAATCCTGTTCTACATCAAGGGTTGAATGATGTAAATAGGAACAAAAAAAGTTTCACATCCAAAGTGTCCATCTTCTTTTTTTCACTGGAATGACAAAACAGAATATACTTCAAACCAAAATTGAATTCCTATTAGAAAGGATAATAAATATTAACAACTAAATGAAAATATGTCAACATTTTCCCTCAAAATAACAATCCACTAGAAATCCATGGACAACTCATTCTCCTTGAAGTTTAGAGACTGGTAATGACTTCTTCTCATAATGAAAAAGCAGATTACCTCTTTATATTTCACAACTAACCACTGTGCAAAAAGAAAATTCAACTTCATTAAGTATAAGAGCAAATATTTAATGGCCATTACTATACATTGCTGTTTTCCAGGAATGGGACTACTTCAACATTTTCTGTGTGTGGAAGGTACAGAGTGTTCAGGGGTGATGACTCTTGAAATTAAGAATATTAATATTCCAAGGTGATGCACAGGACAAACTGAAAAAGCGATATATCAATATCGTGAAAAAGGCTGCATTCTGTTGTTAAAAGGTTTATTAGATAAGCTATTTTATTTATTAATAAACAAGGAGTTCGACAACATGGATTTTCATCAACATTTTGGGAAGTATAGTTTGCATTATTGTTCACTAGGAAACACAGTCATTTTGATTCATGTTAAGTCATACTAATGGATTACATATTAAGTAGAAAGAAAACATATCATACTACGTATCTTTAGTATAGGTGTTTCCAATATGACAGCAAGCTGTTAGCAACAAACTTATCAAGCGACTGTGAAACGGAATGAACATTCTTAATAACTCTGCCTGTGTACCCCATCGCAGCACCTTAGCAACAGGGGAGACGAAAGAGATGCTTTAAGTTTCCACAGGGTAAAAAGCTGTAGCTAAGCAAAATTGACAACCAAAATACTGAAAACTATAGCTTGATTTTTAAAGAACCACTTCACAATCTTAATGATTTAGTTGGCTAAATTCACCTGAACATAGACATGGGAACCAAAAGGAACGCAAAAACCTATCCTTATCACTAAACTTGCACCAAACCCACTCCCACCTCCGTAACTGAACAGTGACCTTTCATCCACCTCAAGTCAAAATCAACCTAAGACCCATGGTGACAGATTATCTTCTCTTCTTGACGTCTCTTACCCTTCTTTACTAGTTTTACACCTCACGATGTTACTGGCTGCAATCTTAACACAGCTACTTGCTTAATAAACCCCAGAGTCTCTAGAGTCTTGTAATATCAGCTCTTTCGAGACTTGGGAGAAAACCCAAGGCGATCCCACACCGGCTCTCCCGCGTCCCCGCGCGAGGGTCATTCACTGCCTTACCAATCTTCCTGTGATCGTTCTCTGGGAGGCACTTACCTGCTGCTCCCCAGGTTCCGCCGACTTCACCAGGTGCTTATCCTTGTACAGAGACCAGAGACCAATGTTAGGCAGGAAAATTAAAGCCACCGTGAATAACAAAGTCATCTGAAGAAATCTCTTCTGTTTTCTCTTCATTGCAAATGGTAACAGAGAAGAAAAGTTAAAGGAGATGGCTCCCTGACTGCTCCTTGAGTTTAACGTCAAATTCCTTTCCTCTCCCCTGCGAAGCACCAGAAACTGAGAAGCTACAAACTTTTGTTGCGTGCTCAGCACCAATCTGCACGATTCAGAGGGAGTTGGCCATCTGCAGAACAAACGCACAGTTACTTTCCCCCCAGAAAACTATGACGAAGGCATTATCTATTGGCTTAGACATAAATGACTTGACTGAGGAAATCATTAAGCCCATTGACCTCCATTACTATGAAGCAATGGAGTCAACAGGATCGTTTCTCGGACTAAGGGTAAGTTATGAAGAAGTCAACAGCATGCTGGATACTTAGGGAAACCGGAGTTGTGCTTGCCGTTGTTGCTGTGGCCCCCACCCCCTCAGTGTGGGAGGGCTGGGTAGGGGTAGAGCGGGTGAAAAGACAGAACTGAGGGAGAGGAACTGGCTCAGCCCCTTCGAGTGTCAGGAAGAAAAGTGTCCGCTTTTGACATTGGAACAGCGTCCCCTTCCTGGTCTTCCCTAATCACCTCTTCCTGTGCTCCCCTCGGGATGACCCACCTGAACTCGAGTTCCACTCCCTCCGGAGCCAGCGTGCCGGCGGCCGGGCTCCCCCGGAACCAAGGAACTCGGAGTCCGGGTACAACTCCGGTTCGGAGGGAGGTCCAGGAACTGTCCGCACGCTCCTCTGCAGGCAGCGGCTCGGAGATCAGGAACCCGGCGGGAATCCAAAGGCTACAGATGTCAGCGGCGTCCAGCCAGGAAGTGGAGGCGCCCTCCTCAGAGCGCGGTCCTCTGAAGAGTCAGCGCTCTGCCCTCAGGCTCGTCCCTTCCCGCGGCGACGCTCTCGCCCTCCGCGGCTCATGTTACCATTCTTTTCCGGCCCCGGAACGAAGCCGCAGAACCGTCGCCCGCACCTAAAGGTCGGTATTTGTCAATCTCCTTTTCTCGTGGAGGGGATGGAGGCGGAGACAACCAAGTCCGTGCCGGGCTCGGAAGCGGGCGAGGGCGCTGCGAGGACGAGCGGAAGGCTGAGAGGCGCCGCGCCTCCCCCCGGCCGCCCGTGCTCTACTCCCCGGCGTTCGTCTTCCGCGGAGATGCCGCTGGCGTCGGCCACTAGCAGGAGCCAGCAGCCCGGAGCCCGGGAGGGGAGGGGAGGGCGGGCCGCCCGGCGGGGGTGGGCACTATCGCGCGGCCTCCAGACGCGGCACACACAGACCCAGGCGCCAGGCGGCGGCGGAGGGCGAGCGTGACGCTGGGAGAGGAGAGGGGGCTCTCCGCCTGCGCGGGTCCTCTGTTTCCGCGCCTGGGCTTCTCCGGGCAATCTGGGACGGACAGCTATGCCGGCGCCCCTTCAAGTCACCCAAAGGGCGCCAGGCCAGACATTCCAGGGGAAAAGTCGCCGGCAGCGCGCGGGTGTCCCGGGGATTCCTCCATGGTGCCGGCGGGAGCGCGGCAAGCCGGGGAGCGGCGTCTGCGGGAGGCAGAGGCGACCCGGGGCTGGGCAGGTCCCGCGGAGAGGGTATTCCCCGGGCTGCGCGTCCTGCGGTTCAGGCCTGGTAGGGGGTGGGGAGGAAGGAAGAAGAGGATCCGAAGCGAGGCCGAGCTGAGGCTCCGAGTTCTCAGGCAGCGGCTTCTGGAGAACACCCTGAAGACTCACGGCGGCGCTATCCACGGGGCCCCGTTTGGGAAATGATAGTGCCACCCTGCTCCTCCCCCGCCTCGCACGACCGCACTCCACGCGCCTGTCACTGCGAGGGATACCTGTCCTCGCACCCTCCTCCGGGATGGCCAGAAAACGGGAGGATCAAGATAGGACTCTGGCAGATGGTACTCCTCCCTCCGCCTAACGTATCAATGCACCAACGCCCCTGACCGTGCACGCAGGGACCTGTGGCAGCCTCGCCAAGGGACAGCAGGCCCAGCACGGAGTACCGGGCACGCTCGGATCTAGAGCTCACAACTCCGGAAGGAAAGGAGACTTAGAAGAGGCAACAGACATGCTTGCAATGCAGGCTTAATCCGCCTGTCTAGACCCAACAAGACACACCATGGTCACCTCTTTGTTACAACCTAGACAGGACGCCCACATGCTTGGGATAGATAAGCCTGTGGACTTGACACGGTGTTTTCTCTTTTCCTTCTTCTTTCTCATCCTCATCTCTGTCCCTCACTCCTTTTCTTCTCGCCCTGTCTCTTCTGCCCCTTTCTACTCTCTTTAGTGTCTCACTTGAGAAAGACCTAGATCTGAGTGGGAAGTTATGCCTTAAAACCTGTTCGCATTATAAATTCAAAATGTATTTGAACAATACAGGTCGACTGTATGGCTGCATGAATAAAGCGCTATGCTGTAATACTTGTTTTGGTGAATCACTTGAATTTTAAAACAGTATAAAAACATATTTCATAAATGTTGTTGAATGTGCCTCATATAAAAACCAATTACCTCTAAATTTTATATAAGTGCAACTTAATCTAGAGTGCAAGGGACTTAATTCCTCACTCCCACCCCCACACATACACTGTGCCTTTTGTAGTCAGCGTTATTTTCTAACCTTTTTCTCTCTAAGGAAGTGCAGCTCTGAGACACAGAAATATGAATTCTGGGAAGCAACGTAGAGGGGGAGGTTTCCTGGGAATATTGTCAGGTGCTCAAGGAAATACACTTGGAGAATCATTTAACTATATTGGATATATTTTTAAGTACTGATACAGCTATTAATTTTCAAAGTAAAATAACTCAAAAGTGTACTTGGAATTAAATAAAATCTCTCATTTTAAATAATGCCTGTTTTTTAATACCTAAAAAAATCGTCTTGGATCAGGAATGGACATATTATCATTCTATTTGTTGACTCCAGGGTGTTGAGTTGAAACATGCTTCGTTATTGTTACACTAGTAAATGGTCTTGCATACAGCACCCATTCAGAGAACATAATGAATTACAGTGCGCTGACATAATCACTGTTACTTCCCCCATCAAGCACATGCAGAATACATGGTAGAAACTGAAAGGAGGAAGTTAACTATACTCACCTCTGTTTTACAGCACAGTCCTAGATCCTTGCTTTAGATTTCTCTTTTACTCTGTAAAATTTATTTATTTTTGATTCAAAGCATAATTTCTCTTTTCCCTTCAGTCAGGTATTCTTTCACGATTTCTTAAGTAAATTACCAATGGATGACAATGTATCTAACTAAAATTGGTATGCTAGGTTGAGTTTACAAACACAAAGACTCCACATGACAGTTGATTTTTTTGCTCCGACAATTTAAACGCCAATATAAATATATGTGTATAATAAATATATATATATATATAGGTGGGCATAGTCTTTTAAATTTTGCCTTATATAGAAAGACACCCATTTTATGTCCTATTTGCACTCCCTTCTGTTAGGATTCAACTGGCAACCTCAGGTTATTAGATGCTGCTAATAATGTACTAATAGCTATAGGGACACATGGAAAGAAAACAGAGCAATATCAGTGACTTTGAATAACTTACATTCTAGTTGAAAATACAACACAGAGGCATTTGAAATAAAGTACCAAAGCTGCTTTGGTACTAATCTTAAATTGTGCCAAATTTAAGCCCTGTATTTAAGGAGGCACAAGGACATTCCTTCAGTTATCTCTCTACTCCAAAATGTAGTGACTTAAAAACAATTATTTTGCTATTTCTCTTACGGTTTTATGCATTGAATGGGCTCAGCTGGGTGGTTACACTTGCTGAAACAGGCTGAGGCCTAGAAGGTTGAATGGGCTGAGCCAAGATGGCTACTTTACATGGCTGACAATTGGCAGTGACTGTCAGCTGGGAGGTCATGGGGCTGTCAACTGGAGCTCCTCAGCTTTCCTCCATATGGCCCCTGCATGTGGCCTGAGCTTTTCATCACATGGTAGTTAGGAACCAAGAGAAAGTAACCCAAGAACCTGTGTTCCAAGAGAGAGAAACAAAAACTGTCAAATCCTCTTAAAAGCTAAGCCCAGAACTGGCACAGCCTCTCTTAGGGAGCAGTCACTGGACAAGCCCAGATTCAAGGATGATGTGGAGGTAGGGGATAAAATTAACATCTCACCGAAAAGTATGACGGAGAATATGTGGCCATTATTAATGCACTTTTGATATTCAAAGGCACAGAGGGTAGGGATTCATGAAGAAGGGCTAACCAGATTAGGAACCAGATGATGGAAAGAAGTAGGGAAATGTTTTCATAGATTGGGTTCAGTAGAATTTTTCAATTGGTACAAAGATAGGAAACGACTTGACTTTAGGGTAGAAATACTGTTATTACCTTATATTTTTAAAAAAAGCATGATGACAGGAATGGAACTTAATTTGAAAGACATACAGTCATGATTTTGCTGTGTTAGCAGATATTTTCAAATGAACTAGTTAAAAGCTTTATATCTGAAAAGATAATGCCTGGAGAAAGTCTGTTGTTTCACAAACCAAAGGAAGTTCATCAGCAAGAAACTTTGGAGTATATGTTTTTACCCCAACACTTTAGAGTTGCAAATTGATAAGCTTTTGTTATTAAATATAAAAACAAAACTATAAGAGAAAATGTAAATTGAGTTATTTTTAAGGTTATAAAATAGTAACTACATTTTTAAGAAATTATATTGAAATTTATCAGTTACCTTCAATCTTGAATTGGTAGGGTTTATTGTCATTTACATTTGAGTGTTTTCCAAGTTTTTTGTCAGAAGGCACAAGCACTAAAATATAATGTGTCTAGAAATTAAGATGCATTTGTACTTCTTTTATGTAATAGAGATCTCTGGAATATAAAAAAATCTTGAAAGTTTTCACTCTGGATAAACTACTAGGCTGCTTTCTTATTACTCTGTATTTGGCTAAATTACCTTTTTTTTTAAGATTCTGCAATGAAAAATGAGAGATAAATGCACTAAATAACAATTTTAATAAAAGTACGTTTAAATTATACAATTCATTTTATGTAATTAAAATAAGACACATTACTAAAATCTTCAATTTTTTTTTTCTCTGGAATTTCAGTATTTGCCACTACATGATAAAGAAAAACAAGAATCAAATTACATATTAAAATTGTGATATTACCCAGTCTCTATCATCATTTAAATTCCTTACCAAAAGAGCCCTGATTCCATTTCCATATATATTCAGGTGCTGTTTGACAGAGGATACAGAGTTGAACATTAGAATTTCCAGCACCGGGAAGGAGTTTAAAAGGTGCTTGCAATTAAATGTGGTAGAAATTAAAAAGTGGCAAGTCCTAAAGGGGAAAGAAGGAGGTTATTTCTACTTGACCTGAATATTTTCTAACTAGACAAGATCCTTTACCTCATGAAGTTTAAACTCTAACTAATCAAATATACTTCCAAATAGTTTTTCCTCTACCAATAGAATATATCTTTATTGTAATGTATTTTCTTTTCCTGTTTGTTTAGTAATCACACACATATTTAGCACTTACTACATGCCAGATATGTAACCCAATCCTTTTCCAAACATTAAGTCATTTAATCTTATAAATAATGTATGTAGTTTCTATTAATATCTCCACTTAATAGTTTAAAAAACAAGAACGAATAGATGGTAAGCGTCTTTCCAAAATAAGTGCTAGCAAGTCCTAGGGCAAATACTTAAACCCAAGCAATTTGTGCCAGACTCTAAGCTGTTAACCACTATACCATATTTTTCTAATATTTTATTATTATCTTTCGACAAAAGATGTTAATTCTCTCTCCGTCTCTGTCTTTCTCTCTCTCTTTTTTATTTCTGCCTTAAGATTAAGATGATTAAAGGAGCTCAACAAAATAACTGAGTTTTGGAAAGATGATAGTCTAGTTTTATAACCTGGAACCCTCTCTATTCATATTTTGTGTGGAGTATAAAAAAGGAGGTACAGTAAAGTAACTAAGCATATGTTTGTATTTTACATAGTATATAAATATAATTCTGTACTTTTAGTTCATATGATTACAATTTTATGTAGATCATATATCAGATTTTTATCTTAGCTTTGACCTTTATCTTTTCATGTAAAATATTTGCACCATTTTAGAAAGAGTGTTTTGCATGTCAACTTCAACACAAGTTTGCTTGTGATGAACAAGTAAACGACATTCATTTATTTCAAGTGAAAAATCCAAATAATTTTTGGAATGATGAGATCAAATGGTAATAAAGAGAATGTTAAATTTGTAGGAAAGATAATTTTTAAATAGCTTAAAACAAAATATGAACGAACATTTTTAAGAGATACAATTAATAAGTGAAGCCAGTGAAACATGCTTGAGAAGCCATTGAATGACATATTGCATGTTCTACTTTTTCTTTTTTGGAGAAAGAGAAAATAAAGAATGTCATGTACACATTACATGTTGGATATACAGAATTTTATTGGGTAGGATATTTATGAATAGGCAATAAATAAACCAAAAAAAAGTGTAAACATTTTCCTTTCTAAGGCATACTAATTTCAGTTAACAAGACCTATATTGAATATATTAAATGATCCAGGAGTTCAAGATACAATAGTGAATACTACAGGAAAAAAAAAAAATCCTGTCTTCAGATAATCCACAGCAAAAATATATTAAGTGTGGAGCCTAGTGGTTTAATTAAAAAAAAAAAAAAAGTGGAGAAAAATAAGGCAGTGAAAATGAAAAAAAAAAATTATGGAATGCTGAAAGCTAGAGTGGTGTACAGTGGATATTTGAATGACACTGGTTTGAGCTGTGAGGCATCACTTATACATAGATTGTGTTCCACTTCTCCTATCCTGACAAGAAAATCAACCCTGCCTCTTCCTGCTCCTCCTCAGCCGACTCATCATGAAGAAGATGAAGACCTTTATACTGATCCACTTCACTTAATGAATAGGAAATATATTTCCTCTTCATTATAATTTTCTTAACTTCTTTACCTAGTTTATTTTAAGAATACTGTATATGGTACATATAACATACAAAATACGTGCTAATTGACTATTCAGTATGGCTCCTAGCAACAATAGGCTGTAAGTGGTAAAGTTTTGGAGGAGTCAAAAGATATACACAGAATTTTGGCTATGCTGCAAATCAGTGTCTTTAAACCCCTTGTTCAAAAATTAACTGTAATTTCTAATAAAGCATACTGGATGGTCCTGAGTAGGTAACATTTGAATAAATATCTGAAGGAAGCAAGGAAGTGACTATTGGATGTCAAGAGAAATTGAATTCTAAATAGAAAGAACAGCCAGTGAAGGCCCCAGAGGTAGGAGTTTGGGATTTCAGTAGGAAATGGTCTGGAACAGAGGGCATTGAATGTGGAGAATAATGAGCCTGAGGTGATGGAGTAGGGAATCATGTCAATATAATCTATTGTAGAGATTTTGGCTTTTAGTCTAAATGAGAGGGGATGCCACTGAAGAGCCTTGAGTAGAGACTGATGTGATGGGACTTGTGTTTAACGAGATTATCCTGATGGCAACTCTGGAAATAGATTATATGATAGATAGAAATAAGGTGAGACTAGCTGCAGTAATCCAAAAATGGTGGTGTCTTGCATCAGGGTAATGGAGATGATGAAAGTGGTTAAAATATTATCAGAATATTCTGACCATGAAACTGCATTGAATAGTTGTTGAAATGAATGTATGTAGGATGTAAGAGAGAGGGCCCAACATATTCCAAGTTTCAGATCCAAATACCAGAAAGATTGGATTTGTCTTCTGCTGAGATGGGAAGAAATTGGGAGAAACTAGTTTAAAGGAGACGATCAAGTGTTCATTTTAGAATTATCAAATTGACATTGCTAATGGTGAAAATGTTGAATGAGCATTCAGACATAAGACCTTGGAATTCTGCAGGAGTAAGTGAGTACATGGAATCTAAATTGGAGATAAAAGTGAAGAAGTCCTTTGAGTTCTTAAAGCCGTAAAATGGAATACCAAGGAAGTGAGTATGTAAAAATAAGAGAACAAGCAAAGGTGGTCAACCAAAAGAGCTTGAGGAGATCAGGAGAAAGCAGCAGTAGACCCTGAGAAGTAGTGGTTAGTGTTGCAAAATGAAGTCAAATGAAGAAACTGTCTCAAAGAGAAGGGAGTGATCAATTTCATCAAATGATATTGATAAGGCCAAAACTATAAGTTGGATTAGCAATTATAAAATTTCCTTATCCCATTAGAAAGCAGAAGAGTTAGCAGCATCGAGTACAGCCAAAAGCAGCAGTTTAGACACTGGAAAAGATGATCTCTACAGAAAATCTGATAATAAAGTTTTAGTTAGCATAATTATGTTAAGCACTTAATGACCAAAGCAAGGAATGTATTTAATTTTGTGCTATTCAAGCGTATTTTTCTCTAAAAGCAATTATCAAAAGGAAATGAATAGATTTCAAACGTTACTACTTTATGAGAATTTAAATTCTTTTCTTCCATATTGTGAAACTAAGACACAATGAATTCTAAACTTGCTGCATATGATCCTCTCAAACTTCTATTGTGAACATTTTTTAAAAGCTAAAAAGTCCCTAGGTTAGCTATCCTTGCCTTCTGATCTTATCTGAACAACCTGAGGGTTCATAGCTAGCCATTCATTAACATGCTCAATAAATTTTATTGAGAAACTAGTCTTCCCAAAACCAATACTGAACCATCTTTTTATTGTCCAGACAAACTCAAGTTTACAGGATTTCAGATGTGATGTATGTCTGCTCCTTTTCTTTTGGAAGTCTTTGAGGATCTAATTTGACTCTTTCTTTCTATATATTTTTGTATATATGTGTACACATATACACATATAATTTCTATCAGCATAACTATGCAGCAAAAATTTTAACTGTCTTTTAATACTGATAAAATATTTTGTCAAATGAAATAGGGAGCTATTACTATGCATGGATAGATGTTCTAAAGTATTGGTGGGGAGTGAGAGAGAGAGATAGTAACTAGGGACAAATGGCCTAACCAAATTCACATGCAGTGCTTCTTAACACCCATACATTCTTTATAAAATCATCACCATATAGCACTAACAGATTCTGTGCAATAGCCAACCCTCACTATTTCCCTGTTCAGTGTGTGATTCTGTCTGAACACTTCAGTTCTGCTTATGTTTATAAAAAATAAACAAGCAAGTAAATAAAGCCCTTAAAATGAAAGAAGCTCATGTTAATCATGTCTGAAATACCTATGAATTACGTTAATAATTCTGATATCCAAAAATTATTTGTAGTCATAAGAGTCTGGATTTTCAGTTTCACAGCCAGGTAAGTAAATGAATCTTTTGAGATCCCCCTTTGAGAAGCTCTAAGAAGTTGTATGCAGTCAACATAGCAACAGTGAAAAGAACAGCTAGAACAAGGAAAGTGTATGTTCAAACTCCATTTGCATTACTTGCCATCTGAATGACCTTGTAAAGACATGAAACTATCCTGCCTATCTTCCTATGGAACTGTGGAATGGGAAAATTATACCTATTTCAAGGGTTATGGTGATGATCAAAACAGATAACATATAACATTAAGATGTTTTCTGAAATGTTAAAAATTTCCCTACTATAAAGTTTCATGTACATAGCCAGAATGAAATAAAAAAAGCATGCTAATAATTAGATTTCATTTATTAGTTAATCACTTAGGATAACATTTATTTTGTAAATCAGAGTAAGAATTGCATGTAATTTAATGGTCAATCTGTCCCCCAAAATAGAGAAAAGTCATGTCTCATCTAATCTGATGGTGACATTTACCCTCAGCTAAACTCAAAGTTTCTTGATCCAAGACATAGAGTCTTTAAAACACATTACTAAGTAATTAATGATTAAAGTTTTAGTAACAATAATGCATTATTTTTACTAATGATAATTTATCATATACCATCGATAATACTGTTTGATAAGTGCTCATTATGTGTAATGCACATTGTTAAACATATTTTACATTTATTATCTAATTTAGTACTTACAGAATCTTTGTATCAAACCTTCTTTTAGTAAGAATTACCCCCATTTCAAAGATAAGTAACCAAAGCTCAGGGATAAAGGAACTTGCAGGAAGTCACTCACCTAATACGTGACCAGTCTGTGAAATGAAGGTATGTCTCTCAAATTTTAACATCTGAGCTCACTGTATTAGACAAAAGTCTGTGCATTTTGCCAAAATTAATGTAACCTTTTGTAAAATAGATATAATCCAGATAAATTTTAAAATCATAGGTTACACCCTCTCCTTAGTGACATTTGCTTTTCATGATATGCTGAGCTGATATATCAAATAATGTTTTCTCATCTTTTAGCTAAAACTTCAAAAGTAGTTTCTGGATAGAAATACTGGACATCACATTAAACAAGATTTATAAATATATATTATATTTTCTTGCTTATGAAGGTGTTAAGAATCAGTTTTTTTGTCTGGGACTTCATTGAGAATTCCTTGAAGGAATTCAAAAGCTGGATATGTCTGTTGTAGTTTATAAAGGACACCACAACAGTAGTATTCTTCCATAATGCTGGCACTGTGATTTGAAAGTGTCCCCTTCAACCTTCAAGCATTAAAATTGGATGGCCAATGAGTTGGTATTAAGAGGTGGGGGCTCCAAAAGGTGCCTGGGTTATGAGGGCTCCTCCTGTCATGAATGAGACAAAGGCTCGTCTATAAGAGGTTTCACCATAAATAAGAACAAAATCATGTCTTTTGCTGCAACATGGACACAGCTGGAGACCATTTTCCTAAGCAAATAAATGCAGAAACAGAAAACTAAATATCACATATTCTCATTTATTAGTGGGAGCTAAACACTGGGTACACATGGACATAAAGGTGGCAACTGTGGACACTGGGGACTACTAGAGGTGGCAGGGAGGGAGGACTGAGGGTTGGAAAACCACCTATCAGGCACTATGCTTAGTATCTGGGTGATGAAATCATTCCTATCCCAAACCTCAGCAATATGCTACTTACCCATCTAACAAGCCTGCCCATGTACCCCTTAAATAAAAGTTAAAAAAGAGACTTCAAGGTAGCTTGTGGCTAGCTTGCCCTTCCACCTCCAACTGTGTGAGGACACACCACTCTCCTCTGGAGGATGTGACAACAAGCCTCCATCTTGGAAGAGTAGAGCAGCCCTCACCAGACAGCCCAAACTGCCAGGACCTTGATCTTGGCCTTCTCAGCCTCCAGAACCATGAGAAAAATAAATTGTTTTTTATAAGCTACCCAGTCTGTGGTATTCTGTTACAGCAGCACATACAGACTAAGACAGCTGGTAAAGAGGAAGTTGCAAATAGATTCTAAAACTTATACCCACGATACACAGAGATATACCCCCATTATATCTTATCATTAGCAGAACCTACCAAATTAAAATATGATTACTTTTTATTAGCCAGTTTCAAACTAGTACTGAGGTTTTAAAACATTTTATTCCTGACTACCTTTTTATTTTATGGGAAGAACTAAAATATATTTTGAAACTATTAAATTTGTATATATGAATAAATGCAAACATATCTACATATTAACATTGAAGGTTCAAAGTCTCTCTAGTGCTTGAAAATAGTATGTCTTTTCCAAATAGCAGAGACGTTTTTATTATACTTATCCAAGGAAACAAAGCCAGCAAAAACATCTCATCCCTAGCCCTAGCGCATGGCAAATGCTCAATACATGTTTTTCAAATGAATGAACATGTAAGTGAATATCTGAATATTATCACTGCCCGTAGAGAATATGTTAGATTTCTATGATCTCAGCATTGAAAGTATTCTCAAAAATCACTTGCACAAAATATTCTGCAGGTGTGCCACAACTACATGCTTTAAGAGGTTGTCAAACTCTTGTTAAAATACTTGCAATATCAGGGAATGATCTACCCCAAGTCACCCATCCCAACCTTGTAAAACACAGCTACAAAACTCCTCCTTGTATTGAAATAAAATCCATCTCCCTGTACTTTGGTCATGATTTTATGCCTTGTGCCCACCCCGTATCAGTTCAATATCTTTTCCACATGACAACATTTTCAATATTTGATGATGTTCTATTTAGTTAAGATCATTCATTCACAGAGCCTATGTAATTTATTTTAGAGCATTTTCCATATATTTTAGTTTTTTTTGAGAGGAAATTAGTTGACTTATTTTTTATGAACATATCAAAAGAATTTTGCTGCAGCAGGTAAATATGCCCTCAGGTACATAATATGTGCCTTTTAATCTTATAAATTCATTTCTTTCCATCCTCATCAGGAACAAAAGGAACAGAAGTTCACATTTGCAGGGAAAGCAGAATATATATTTACATTCTTGCTTCAGGGCTATATTAAGTCTCCCATGCTCTGTGATAATACAGTCCAAAGCAAACTGTCCAGATTTTTTCACTATATTACCCTGATCCACTTGACTATAGCATCAACACCATGCGAATTTATATGGATGAGTCAGTGACTAGCTTGGTAAAGACATTATGAGACATAAAAGCTCCAGAACAGGGAGACAAAAAAAGATCTTATGATGATTCAAGGGCCCACTATATCATTGAGCTTTTTAGGGATTCCACGTTCTGAGAATGCTATGGTAAAGAGCATATTGCTACATCTCATACCTTTAAAGTAACTAGCAAATTATTAGATCTCATTTCCCCCACCACTAAAAAAGAAGCACAATGCCCCACAGGCTGTCCTGGATTCTGGAGATAGCATATCCCCCTTGGGAATCAATATTCCCAAAGAAACACAATATTCGTGTTTCTTTTCTCAGTACTTCTAGTCTCAGCATGTCTAGAAGTCCTAGTTCTCAAAAGGAAGGGTACACTTCTACCAGAGCTCACATGAAACTATTAAACTTTAAGCTGTTTCTGACTCCCAGTCACTTTGTGCTTCTTGTATAAGGAAACTAGCTGTCAAAGAAAAGATTAACTGTCTTGTAGGTAACTGATCCTGATCATCAGAGGCAGAAATAGTAATTTTGGCACCCTAATGATTAATAGGAGAATTTCTTCATACTCCTGTGTCCAATTATGACAGCAGATGGACAGGTGCAGCTGTCGCAGCCTGAAAAGCACCTGGTGACTGTTGCTCGGGTACAATGGCTGGTGGCGTAGGGGTAAAAGAAGAATTTAGTAAGACAGTTATAGGGAAAGGAAGGAAGATTTATTAGAGAAAGTAGGAAAATATGTTGCCAGAGAGACAACTGGCAGCCAGAAACTGACTGACTGTAAAGAAAAAAAGGCTTGCTGGAGATTTTATAGGTTAGTGTTTATGCTGTCTGTTGAAGAGGGCTTTGTGCAGTACTGATAATGCCAAGGTTGCAATGAGCTAACTTGCAGGTGTCTGGTGATAGTTGGGCACAGAGAGATTGTGAGTGACTTGTGTAGGAAGGTTGTGTGTCCTGGAACTTAAAGAAAGACAGGCTTGTAGCTTATCTCCTTTCTCTCTTCGCTTTCCCCTGCTTCCACCAGCCAGACTCCTTTTCCTTAATTAGGACTCCACAGTGATAAGGGCTCAAATCTTTTAAAGATGATGCCTGGGGAAGCCATTCAAGTGAGCCACCTAGACTAGGCAATGTGCTGACAGGGAGAGGAATCTGGAATAGGTAGTAGAGAAGAGAGATGATAAGTACTAAGTTATGCCTTTAAGACCAGCATCGTTATGAACTTAGTCTGTCTTACTAACTTTCGTCTTGTAAGTTACCCCTGGAAAAATACCACCTTAAACCACAAGGAAACTGTTTACAGATAGGGTAAACTCAGTGCTTGAAGCAATGAGTGGACTGTAGTGGATGCTGTGATTTGCCAACAAGATCCTTCTTTGGACTGACACTCTTATTTTTCCAATTGTCAGGAATGTTGGCTGCTGGTGTTGTAGAGCTACATCTTTCTCTTAGGAAATTGTCCATCACTAAAAAAGGCCGTCTCTTGTAAAGTTATAAACCCTCATCCCACCACTGCGCTTTGGGAGGTAGCTTATAAGCAATGGTTGAATGTTGAAAGAGTGCAAAGGCTTGAATCTCCTGTCTTACTAGGGATAAATCTGGAAAACAATCCGTTACAGAGTCATCTGATCATCTGAAATACCTGCTGCAACTCCAACAGAGTTCAGCCTTTCCCTCTGCCCAATCCTCCTTCTCTCTCCTCTTACTCACGTGGTTCCTGATTAAAGTCTCTGTTGAACCTCCTGCTTTTAGCAATGATATATATTCAACCCAGAACGTGTAGGATCACTTTTTCTGTACTCATTTGCTATATTCTACATCAACTATGGTATTTTCTTCAAATTATAGGCATATATTAACTAGTATTATGAAACCACTTTGAAGACATTTTCTAAAATGACTTAAGGACTTTTTATGGTCCCTGTTTAATTAACATTGATAACATACTTTACAGAAAAGATTACTTGGGGAAAAATAAAAACAATATATTCAACAGTTATAATGACTGCTTTTAATGTCAAAACACTGAAATAAAATCCCTTTAATATTAAGACTATAGTGTTAAAACCTCATTTATTACCATTAAATCAGCAGTTGAATGATTGGTCTTTTACCCCACACTCATTTGAATAATCTGGCAAAATACGAGCCAGGAAAGGAAAATCTTAACAGTCAAAATACAAATGTGCACTTTGGATTTAGAGCAAGTATAAGCAACACTGAATTCAAAATAATAATCTTACTCTCTTATTTTAGGTTTACTTTTACTGTGACTTTATGCTAGCAAAGATCTACCTTGTCAAGATAATGGCCCACTGTCTGTCACTCATATATCCTGTTACAGGGTGGACTTAAGGAAACTGACAGTTTCCATGAATAACAATCACACATCCAAAGATGTCTCCAGAAAAGGGACTTTTATTGATGAAAAAGGAATACGAGCTTTTTACCTTTTCCCCTGGCGTTGTCCTGGTACAAGGTAGAATATAGCTGCAGTCATGTTCACCTTCAGCTATCTTCCTCACTGCATCAGATGCTATCAGATAGGATCAGAGATCTGTCCATGACATTTTGTGTGAATATTTTCTGGGATAGACTTTAGATCTTACTATTTCCTAGAAAAAAACTCCAAATATTTATTTACTAAATAGCAAAAAAAAAAAAAAAAAAAGTACTTGTGTACATCAACAACTTAATATAATGATTACAATTATTTATTGAATGATCTTCAATCACAGGTTTCCTAACATAGCTACACATTAATTTCAAAATATTTCCTAAAACTAAAGGCCTATTTATTAAATCCCACTCCGTTCCTCAAGCCTCCAATGGTAAAATCAAGACCCCGACATATGGTATGGGAGAATAATAAGTGATATTTTCATTCAAACAACTCAAAATGTCTATCTGTTGCAACAAAAATAGCAAACCCTTAACTTGCATTTTATATAATTCTTAAGCTTCTAAAGAGTATAAGCCAATTTTTTAGACAGTGTGGATACAGCAGTAAACAAAGTTCTCTGTCCTCATAGATCTTGCATTTTTATTTGGGGAGACAGAAAATAAATAAAAGCAATGTATAGTAGACTACATAGTTTAATATAAAGTTACTAGTATAGTAGAGAGAAAAAACACAACAGAGAAGCAGGGTATGAAGCACTAAGGGCATTGCATTTAGCAAGAGAATGGACATTCAAGGTCTCATAGCAATGACCACTAGGCAGTCTTCATGGAGGAGAGATAACTGAAAATGTGCTTAGGGAAGAGCATTTCAAGCAAAGAAAATAGTAAATGCCAATGTGTTGGGTAGGATGGTGCCTAATATATTGCATAGGTGTCATTTTGTAATTTCTCTTCCATTAGAAGACCAATTTCTTCCTTCTGCCACCAACAAATCCTTTACTTTATTTTTAGAATCTAATTAGTTTTAGTTAAATTTTAACTATGGCAGGAAGTCAAACAATTGACAGTTGTTTCTCTGGTGTCAAAAGGAATTTCTCCACACAGCTATTTATATATACTTGTATATATACATATACACATTGATGTATATTATTGATTTATATATTATTTATTTTATATATTTATACTGATGTGTGTATGTGTGTGTGTTTGTGTGTGTATATGGTGGTGAAATATATATATTTACATATATTTATATAAAATATATATATAAATAAATTTATATATATATAAATATGAATATATAAATATATTTATATATAAATATATATGGTGGTGAAAACATGGTAGGAAACACATTCTCAAAAATTTTCCTCTCGAAATCCAAAACCACATGCTGTCCTGTGTAAGTGAGAGATAAATACTGGGTATTCAGGGACATAAAGATGGCAACGATAGACACGGGAGATGATTGGGGTGGGGATGGAGGTGAGCAGGAATTGAAAAACTGTTAGGTGCTATGCTTAGTACCTGGGTGATGGGATCTTTTGTACCCCAAATCTCAGCATCACTTGTTATAATATGTAACAAATTCTGAAAAAATTAAAAAGATAAAATTAATAACCACTAAAAACCAAGTATTTAACTGATTAATTAAAAACACTCAAAGTGGCTGATAAAAATAAAAATAAATGTGCTATCAACCACAAAAAAAAATGAAAGAACCTTAAATGCATATTGCTAAGTGAATGAAGACTTTTAAAAGCTGCACACTGTATTATTCCAAGAATATGACATTCTGTAAAAGCTAAGACAATAGAGGCAGTAAAAATATCAGTAGTTGGCAGGGGATTAGGGGGAAGGTGTAGGGATGAAAATGGGGAGTACAGGACATTTTTAGGGAAGTTAAACTGTCTTGTATGATACTGTAATTGTAGATGCATGTCACTATATATTTGTAAAAATCCTAAGAACTGTACAATACAGATTGAACCCTGATGTAAACTATGGACTTTGGTAAATAATAACCTATTAATATTGGTTCATCAATGGTAACAAATTTACTGCACAAATGCAAAAATGTTAATAATAGATGAAATGGTGCAGCAAGGAGAGGAACTATATGGAAACTGTTCTTTCTGTTAAATATTTTTGTAAACCTAAAACTGTTCTAAAAAGAAAAAAAAGCCTATCAGAAAGAAATGTTTCCTTCTCAAAGTGGTGTAGTGTATAATAGACTTCTGTAGCTGTTGTAACATAATAATGACAATAAGAGCACATGTTTTGAATGAACTTGCTACACATCAGGCACTTCTTTAAATGATTTCTATATATTTACACATTTCTATAACAACGCTATTATCATTCACATATTACAGATGAGGAAACTGAGTCATAGAGAGTTTAATTAGCTTGTTCTACATAACTAATAAGTTACACACACCTAATGATTCACACAGCTGGGAAAATTGTGGTATATACTATCCTTTTTCATGAATATTGCATTCCATTATTTAAAATCATATTTTTTTTTCTGTGTAGGCACATACACATTCCATTTGAGAATATTTAGAGAGTAAGTTGTGCTCTGTTGAAACAGTTCTTAAATCCACTCTGTATAGGCTACGAGTCCCCATTTTTACTCCTGTTGCAGACATCACTAATCAATCAATGCACTTTTTCCAAGTAATTCTGAAAAACGCACTCACTATCATTTCCAGAAAACACTCTATGTAAACCTGAGTATAGACTGGAGCTGGTAATCTGGAACCTATTTGCCATCTGCAAGTAGGCAATAGAGAGTCATTTAAAAGCATGTAAGAAGGAATGGCACACACAACAGTATATTTGACAGTATTCCTATGTTGGCATTAAAGAATATGGCTTGCCTTGTGAGAAGACTGAAAATAAAGACATTAATCAAGAGGCCATGAAATAATTCAGTCATGAGATGATGAAGTCCAGGGTAAGAAGTTAGCACCAGGGAAGGAGAAGCATCCAGAGAAAGGACACATTATGAAGGAGGAAATGAGAGCAAGAAGAGCTGAATCTAAAAAGGTCCATGCCTTAGCCTTTCAGCTTTTCCTTAGTCTATACCTACAGTATATGAGTTATACATTGCAGTTCAGTCAATGTGATCTTTAGCAAGAAAGAGCTGTTAGGAGTACAAGCAGAGAACAGGTTAAACTAACACACAAAATTATTCCTGTCCTAAAACCACTACTTAGAATGAGCAAACTTAATTCCTGCTGTCGAAGTAGGGAGTGCTTTTGCATTTTATTTTTAGAGCATGGTATAATGGACAAGTAGTTTGCACAGAGAGTGATGCAGTACCAGAATTTCATAAAGCATGCATATTAAGAAAAGTAAACAAGTAAGCCTGCAAATTACTCTCTTGTCACTAAATAAAAATTACATCCTGAAATATTAAGAATCTTTGTTCCCTCAATAATATTGCATCAGTGTTCTTGATCAATAATTTTGTATGATCGAATCACCATGTGATTACATTAAACCATTAATACATATTAGCTATTGTATGTTCAGAACATACTGAATAAACTGCTAGACCAATGAAGAAAAAGAGAAAAAACAGAAGTCATATTTACCCATGTTTATAGTTCCAGTAACAATTAATTCATAAAGATAAATGTTGAATTAAAGTTCAAGAAATCAGTTGAGGTCAACTGAAATGACTATGATGAGAAGTAAAGTTATTGGCTCCTTATTTTCTTACCTCCACTTGGAATTTTGTGCTGCTTCAGGATAGAAAGGATGGAAATTGTGGTTGGAAAATGTTATATGAAATTATGTTTTCTTTTTCAATATAAATTATTTCAGACATGCGAAATATATATATAATGTCATGATCACCTGTCTTGTCACCACGTATGTTCAGAACTGAATTATCAGTATCATCAAAGTCCTCTACCTTATGTTCTCGCTCTGAAGTTGCTGGGTGCAATGAGTAAACATACATTTTTAAAACTGGCATTTTCTATGAACCATTAAGACATATATTTGTTGTAACCATAATTATAAAAATATTTATAATTCTGACCTTGTCACATAACATATTGCTATTATGCAAATTCATAATGCTGAATTATTTATTAACCACAGCTATATGGAAACAATATTCATATTGATTACAAGTACTGTAGATGTAAACAGTATGTCTTGTCATTTGTTTAGCTAACATATTTTGTTCTTGTTGAATGTTTGAAGGTGATGATGATAATGATGGTAATAATGTTAGTGATCATTGCTTGCTTTGATGAATAATTAAGCCTCCTTGCTTCTTTCATTTAAATTCAACAATATTTATTGAGTATCTTCTCTGAGTCACATACTGATAGATGCAGAAAAATATAAATAAAAGAATAGCATGAATAATATCAAATATATGCATTTTAATTTTGCATGCTGTTTCAGCTCCTATTCTAAGATTCTTAAATGCATTAACTTAAATTTAGTTAAAACCTGTTTATAGATAAGGCAGATGTCACATATCTTGCTCAATGTCATAGATCTGGTAAGCAAAGGAGCCAGGAATCAAGCACCAGTTGGACAGCAAGATACAGAAGCCATCCTTCTCTATTTATAAGCAGTTGCAGTGGAATATATGCAAACAATAATAATCTAAGCAAATAACTAGTACCAGTACTCACACAATGTGGAGCATATATCTTCTGTGATGAGGCAGTTAACTTCCAGGAGGGAGCTGGCATGACATCACATACACATTGGCTCATGTCATAGCATTAAAGGAAAGGTAGATTTCTTTCTAGGTGCTGTTGGGAGGAGAATACATGAAGCATTTTTGAATGTAAAGTATTGATATTTTACAAAGGGCCCACTGGGGCAACTACGTGCACTTATAAGCAGAGAGTGGAGCATAAGCCTCCATAGACCGTGGAGAAGGGCCGGAGAGAAAGCAAAGGAAGGCCTGATCTGAGTCGAGAGCAACGCAGAAGGAGAAGAGGGGCAAGTAGGCATCATATTTGGAATCTGGAATGGATGAAAATAGGTGATCACTTAAAAACATGGTAGGTCAGGAAGAATAAACAGGCAAGAACTGTACAAGGGAATACATTTTGTATTTTTAACTAAGAAAGGGCCTATGCAGAAGCAGATTTGTGGAGGAAAAGTCACTCCAGTGTTTGAATTTAGCATAATGAAGAATCCCCAGGGTAGATTAACTCCCAATTTTAGCTCAATATTTAACTTGTTTTGAACTAAATATTATTGTTGATTATTATTATTAAAAACCTAAGGGATGCTATTATATCTTAACTGCTATTTTTCTTTTTGAGCTGCTAAGATGTGGACAACTTTGTTTATTTCCTTGAATTGTCTGAGTTTCATAAGCAGATGGACTATCTCTAGGACACATCAGGATTCAGAATAAAAAGTAATTAAAAAATCAAGTGAATACCCAATTTTCTAATTTGTTGGAAGCAAACATTTAAATAAGGCAAAATAACTTGATGACATTTTTGCAATTAAATAGTACCTAAATATATACAAAGTTAACCACTAAGTATATCTAATAATAATCAAAATACTAGTTTTTCAACCATCATAAGTGACTGTGTTAGTAAACTAGATTAATACTGTTGTTTACTCATAGAAAGTAAGTTGATGTGTTTTAAAGTTATTTTTATTAAAGCAATGTAAAAATGTAATCACTTGAAAAATAATACTGGTAAAATAATCATTTCTATTGGAATAAAGATTAATTAAGAGATTATCTTTTTTAAGGGATCAGATTTGTAAAATTAGGTATTCCTCTCTTTTCATCCTAAATCCTCAACATTTAAGTGCTTATAAGATTACAGTCAATGATGGATGAATGTAAGAATACTCAATATAGCAAATAACAACAAAATTTTATTTACTGAGTCACTGTAGAATTATTCATTTTGTTAATTTTTCAGAAATAGTTAAAAGTTATTTCTTTTTATATAAATTGCATTGAAAAATAAAAGTGCCTTATATAGTTTGCTATTTAGTAATATTTAGATTCAATAGTTTTACACTTCACTGTTCCATCGCAGATATATGTAAGAAATGTTTTCTTGTAGAGCAAAAACTACCTAGGTGCAGAGTAATTCTTTGAAAATTAAATCATGGTTTTGCTAAAACAAACAATACAACCCTGAAGTAAGTTTAGAGAAATGTATTTTCCAAATACTTTTCTAAAACTCAACTTTGAAATGTAGAATTAACTCTACATTATTCTAACCCATCTGTCTTTTTCTCCTGTTTGCTTATGAAATAAAAATCTAAACACAATTGACTTTCAAATAGCATGCTTTTTGAAGAGATACATGTTTGTGTTTATCTACCTATTATATTATTATAAGTATTTCACTGGATACGCAGTGGTGAGAAAAATTACAAATAAGGTGCTTTTTTTTCTGATTGGATTCATATTATTTAAGATACCAATTTTAAAGCTTGCAGTAACTTGTCTCAGCTCCATGGTGGAGCCAAAGGCATGATCTTTACATTTTCTCTTAAATTGAAAGCAGCATCTATATAAATTTTGAGAACTTGCACTGAAAAATAATAGTTAACATTTCCTAAAATATGTTTACAAATATTGCATTTCTTCTGTAAATCTACTAGTGATGGGGTGACAATTCACATTCACAATTTGAATCACCAGTTGGTTACTTCGTTAATGAAATCAATTATATTACAAAGATGTTGCAAAGAACACAGATTTTGGGAAACTGGGGAAATAAAAACATACTTATAGGAAAATATTTTCATCAATTTGTAAGTTGCATCTTATAAGAGGATGACATATTGCAAACATTTTAAGAGCAGGCTGGACAATGTGTATAAAAAGGATTTTTAAAGAAAGTAAAAAGGATAAATAATTTAGAATTTTGTTTGAAGAGTTGCTAGGAGTTTATAAAGTAAAAGAAAACTGCTGAATCTGATATTCACTGATTAATAACTTTGCATTTAAATGAGACTTTTCACCTTGAATTCACTTTTCAAGTATAAATTAATTAATTCTCAAAACACTTCAAGGAGGCCAATCAACTCTCTTTTCTCAAATAGAGAAACTGAGGCTGGAAGATTGAATAGCATTTTTTTTTTGCACCAGTGAAGATATTTTACAACAAAATAAAAATATAATTAAGAGTTACCTGATCTGTTTTAAAATTAAGTCTTTGCATATTACTTGTTTCAAAATAAGAAAAAGTCCAGGCATGGTAACTTGCACCTGTATTCCCAGCACTTTGGGGAGTTGAGGCTGGAAAATTGCTTAAGGCTAGGAGGTTGAGATGAGCCTGAGCAATATAACAAGATCCCATCTCTACAAAAAATAAAAATTACAAATTAGCCAGTTATATGATTTGACTCTGTGTTTCCCCCCAAAATTTCACCTTGAATTGTAATAATTTCCATGTGTCATAGGAGGGACCAGGTGGGAGGTAACTGAATCATGGGTCAGTTCTTTCTCATGCTGTTCTTGTGATAGTGAATAAGTCTCATGAGATCTCATGATTTTATAAATGGGAGTTTCATGAACACCCTCTCTCTTCCCTGCCACCATGTAAGAAATGAGTTTGCTTTTCATTCACTTTCCACTATGATTGTGAGGCCTCCTCAGCCATGTGGAACTGTGAATCAATTAAACCTATTTCCTTTATACATTACCCAGTCCCAGATATGTCTTTATTATTAGCATGAGAACAGACTAATACAGTTAAATGGTACCAGAAGTGGATGCTGCTCTAAAGATACTCAAAATGGTGGAACTGACTTTGCAACTGGGTCCCAGGCAGAAGTTGGAACAGTTTGGAGGGCTCAGAAAAAAGCAGGAAAATGGGATAAAGTGTGGAATTTCCTAGAGTCTTCTTGAATGGTTTTGAAAAATGCTGATAGTGATATGGACAATAAAGTCCAGGCTGAGGTGGTCTCAGATAGAGATGAGAAAATTGTTGGGAACTGTAACAAAGGTAACTCTTACTGTGTTGCAACAAAAACAGTGCTGACACTTTGCCTCTGCCCTGGAGTTGAATTATATATCCAATTGTGGTACTTTGAACTTGAGAGAGAGGATGTAGGGCATCTGGTACAAGAAATTTCTAAGTGGCAAAATGTTCAAGATGTGACGTGGGTACTGTTAAAAGCATTCAGTTTGATGTATTCACAAAGATATGGTTTGGAATTGGAATTTATGTTTAAAAGGGAAGCAGAGCATAAAAGTTCAGAAGATATGCACCTTGATGATGCAACAGAAAAGAAAAATCCATTTTCTGAGGAGAAATGTAAGCCTGCTGCAGAAATTTGCATAAGTAATGAGGAGCCAAATGTTAATTGCCAAGACAATGGGGAAAATGACTCCAGGGCATGTCAGAGGTATTAATGGCAGCCCTTCCCATCACAAGCTGGGAAGCCTAGGAATCAAAAAACGGTTTTGTTGGCTGGGCCCAAGGTCTTGCTGCTTTGTGCAGTCTCTGGATTTTGTGTCCTGTGTCCCAGCCATGGTTAAAAGAAGCTCAGCTGCTTGCTTCAGAAGGTGCAGGTCTTAAGCCTTGGTAGCTTACATGTAATGTTGGGCCTGTGGATACACAGAAGTCAAGAATTAAGGTTTGGTAATTAAGGTTTGGTAACCTCTACCTGGATGTTAGAGGATGTATGGAAGCACCTGGATGTCCAGGCAGAGGTGCACTGCAGGGGTGGAGCCTTTATGGCGAACATCTGCTAGGGCAGTGCAGAAGAGAAATGTGGGTGGAAGCCCCCACACAGAGTCCCCACTGGAGCAGTGACCACTGGAGCTGTCAGAATAGGGTCATGATTCTCCAGATCCCAGAATGGTAGATCCACCAACAGCTTGCACTGTGCACCCGGAAAAGCTGCAGACACTCAATGCCAGCCATGAAAGCAGCCAGGAAATGGGCTGTACTCTGAAAAGCCATGGGAGTAGAGCTGCCCAAGACCATGGGAACCCACTTCTTGCATGAGCGTGACCTGTTTGAGACATGGAGTCAAAGATATCATTTCAGAACTTTAAGATTTGGCTGCCATGTGCTGGATTTTGGACTTGCATGGGGCCTGTAGCCCCTTCATTTTGGCAAATTTCTCTCATTTGGAACAGCTGTATTTACCCAATGGCTGTACCCCCGTTGTACCTAGGACATAACTAAGTTGCTTTTGATTTTACAGTCTCGTAGGCAGAAGGGACTTGTCTCAGATGAGACTTTGGACTCTGGACTTTTGAGTTAATTCTGAAATGAGTTAAGACTTTAGGGTACTGTTGGGAGGCATGTGTAGTTTTCAAATGTGAGGACATGAGATTTGGGAGTGGCCAGAGGTGGAACGATATGGTTTGGCTCTGTGTCCCCAGCCAAATCTCACCTTAAATTGTAATAATCCCTATGTATCATGGGAGGGACACAGCAGGAAGTAATTGAATCATGGAGGCAGGTCTTTTTAGTTCTGTCCTCATGATAGTGAATAAGTTTCACGAGGTCTGATAATTTTATAAATGGAGTTTCCCTGCACAAGCTCTGTTTTCTGCTGAGATATAAGATGTGCCTTTGCTTCTCATTTGCCTTTCACCATGATGTGAAGGCTCCTCAGCCACATGGAACTGTGAGTCAATTAAACCTCTTTCCTTTAGAAATTACCCAGTCTTGGGTATGTCTTTACTAGCAGTGTGAAAACACCCAAATATAACCAGTCATAGTGGCCTATGCCTGTAGTCCCAGCCACTCGAATGGCTGAGGTGAGAGGATTGCTTGAATCCAGAAGTCTAAGGTTGCAGTGAGTCATGATCACACCACTACATGTCACCTGGGTGACAGAGTGAGGAAAGAAAAATAATCTTGTTATGATTTTTTAATACTTTGGGACTAATTTCTTCCTATTACGTTTGATACTTATAACAAGTACATCAAAGTATTTTTTAGAATATCTTAATTCCTGATGTTTCCATTAGCAAGAGTTTGGTCAATTAAAAGGGAGGTTTAGGTCCTACATTAGAGAACAAACCAAATAAGAAAAAATAAGAAACACTATTCAGTGAGCTTCATTAGCAGCTACATAATCTACATAACACTTAAATACAGTATGTTTTGTTTTGCAAGGTAATATATAAGGTATTGCAAGGCAAGAAAAAGTTTAAGATAACATTTTGCAATATAAAATAATAAGAACATTGATTCAGAGGACCATGTTTTATGTATAACCATGTTATTCCTACATAAGGTAAAGAGTTCAAACTCCTTCCTTCAGAGGGGTGAAAGGAGGGAATGACCTAGAAGTTCAAAGGAGTGATAACAAAACCTAGTTTCTAAGAGCAGTTTTATAAAGTTTGTTTTGATTACTACAAGACATCATGTAAAATCACGTGTGTGCATGTGTGGGTGTTGTTTCTAAAGTCATTGCATAAAATGTGTTTTAGTTACTAAAAACCACTATGGCAAATTAGTTAGTTTCTTAATATGTACTTTGTATCTACAAACACACACACACATATGCACACACATGTGACAATGTGTGTGTTAATAACCTTACCATTTTGATGTTGAAGCCCTTCATAAGTACATAATTCCATGAATTTATGGTTTAAGGGCTGGAAATATAAGGTTGAATAAAATGCAATCCCAGGCTGGGTCTCAGAGAACCTAATGGGACAGAAACATGATAGGAATTATCTGATGGATATGACAGATCTGACATATCACATAATGGAACTTAAAGTTATATTTCATTTCTCATAGAAAGTAAAAGCAGAAAATGTGTGTACATAAGCTAAGAAAGGAAGAGGAAACCAGTAAGAATTCACAAGGGAAAATTTGAAGAACACCATGTATTTTTCTGCTTTTCCCAATCCAGTGTTATTTTTCTTCATCTATGTCTAAGAACTATACTATTAAATTCTAAATATTATTCATCAATTCTTCTTTTTTATTTTTTTTTGAGACAGAGTCTCACTCTGTCATCCAGTCTGGAGTGCAGTGGTATGATCTCTGCTCACTGCAACCTCTGCCTCCCAGATCCAAGTGATTCTCCAGCCTCAGCGTCCCCAGTAGCTAGGATTACAGGTGTGCACAATCACACTTGGGTAATTTTTTGTATTTTTAGTAGAGACAGGGTTTTACCATGTTGGCCAGGATGGTCTCAAACTCCTTGACTCAAAGTGATTCATTCATCTCAGCCTCTCAAAGTACTAGGATTGCAGGTGTGAGCCATACTTCCTGGACTCTTCTTGTATTTTTCTTACCTCTCATGTCTTTTTTTCTGTATGCTCTTATCTAGCCTGACTCATGATTCAAGTATTTGAACATATCAAAACAGATGACATGATGCTCCCTTCTTCCTTCAGGGGTAATTTCTAGGTAGTTCTGTGCTCACGTAAACTAATTCACGGAACACACACACACACACACACACACACACACACACACACACACACTGAGTCCAGTAGCCTAAGCACATTATTTTCAGAACATTTAAATAGTTATCATTGCTGCTGGCTTAGGACAGAAAAGAAAATGTAAAAGATAAAACAAGCATGTAAAAGTCAGTTTTATCTAAAGTAGAATATGTTAATTTTTCTTAAAAGTAATAGGATTTTAGGAAGACTTTTTTTTCCAGCTTTACAATGTCTTAATGGTGAAAGGTGTTTTGCAAAACTGAGTTTTATCAAAGTGACCCATGTTTATAGATTGGGAACTAAGTGAACCAATAATAAAATCAGAATTTAATTGAAATGCTTACAAATTAGGCAAAAGTTTATTCTGTGGAATCTCTCATAGATTGACAGATTGGCAATTTTCCTTAAATGTGAAATGGTGTTGAATTATATATCCAGTTGTTTATTTATTCATTTATTCAACAAAACTATATTGAAAACTTCCTGTGAACCAGGCCCTATTTAGCACTGAGAGAGAAATTGTTCCTTCTTAAGGGATTTATCTATGCAAACATATTTTTGCAACGAATGGCGTATAACACTATGATAGTACATATGTAAAAACTCCTATAGCAATAAACATGAAGAAACTAGCTTTTTAGAAAGAATTCATGGGAGAAATAATATGAGCTTGACAATCAATGGTGAAAAACATTTTATTAAAATATGGTTGCCAGGCAGACCATTTAAAGTAGTACAGGGCCTCAGAGGGAGGATATCACAGAGGTGATGCCATGAAGGTGTGAGGGTAAATGACAAACACGATCTTCTGGTTATTGTTTTTATGTATGTGCAAATTCTGTACTAAATGGAATTATGAATCATATTACTTTTCCTCTTATATTGAACATTGAGAAAAAGGATTAATAAATACAAAATAAAATTCCATCCATCCATAGTTCCTTTTACTTCAAGGGATAACTCCTAACATTACTCCAATAGACTGTCATGGACACTAGTTATTCATAAAAAAATAATGAGTTAGCATAGAACAGAAGTAGTTTGCACTGATCAATATATAAAAATATTTGCATATACAACATATATTTTATAAATATGCATAAGATGCATATGCAAATGCATGTAAGTAGAAATGACTCACTTAAGGAATTCATGGAATACTCTGATACTCATCTTTGAGCTTCATTCAAGATTCTCTGACGCAGATCACACTTTGGAAATTGCTGAGTAGAACGCTGCAGAAGTAGAGGGGGGAGGATGAACACATATCCCAGAAAATTATCTAGGAGAATTTATATGGATCAATTAATTTAGTATTTTTCTTTCAATATTTGAATGAGAAAACTGAGTCATGGTTCAATTAGGTAAATCTGTCGGAGACTACACAATAGGGATGAGACAGCCGTTATCTGAACCCCACTTTATCTACTTTATGGCCCATGTTCTTCTCACTGTCACTACTATTATTATCTCCGTGGAATGTCAGTAGTACATTAAGTATTCTCTGTGTAACAGATTGAAAGTTCAGTTACAGAAATTTAAGGTCTCCAAGTGTCTAGTTGGAATGCATAAACTACATGTTGACAAGTTTGTCTGTATGTGGTTTATACACAACTAGTTTTATTTTAAAATTTTAAATGGTTATTTACATTTACCAACATAAAAATTTTAATTTACTTTATGGATTAGAATCCTTTTCTTTCTCTAAATGTTTTTAATTCCATAAAAAATTAAACAGAAAATAACAGAGCAAAAAAGCAACAGGCAAAATGTGTACATAATAGCATGTCTTTAAAACGTTGTTCTATTATCCAATCTGCATTGTCAATGGATAGCTCTCTTGTCCTTTATGAAATATTTACTCAGATATTTTCTATGAAAAAAGCCTAAATGCAGAGATCCACTATAAAGTTATCTAAGGAGGTCTATGTTTAAAGTCATGTAAAAATACACCCCTACTATATTTAAAAGTTCCTTTTGGCTAATTTTAAGACTTAATTCTTAGCCAGTTAATAAATTTTACTGAAATTGAATAGTGAGATTTTATTTTATTTTAATTTTTGCTATTAGAACTTTCTATTTTCTTTATAGAAATATTTTTTCCATTATTGGAAATATCTAAATCAGGGAATGAAAATCAACATGATTTTTTTCTTTTTATTCCCCCCCTTTTTTTAACCTTTTATATCTTTGTAGTACCTTCTCTTTATTCAATGATAAATTGATATTTCATTTTTTGGTTTATTTTTCCAGAGTTTACATAAAAATACTCTTCAGATTGCACATTACCTACTGGGCAAGCAGTTTTAGCAAAAAATGTGCATCACCTCCACTTCTAGTCTCCCATCAGCACTTTACTTCACACAATGATAGTGATTCCTATAATTTGCAAACTTTATTTAGTTTAAACAAGAATATATGTATTTTATACACATATATATCTAAAAAATGATACAAAATAGGTAATACTGAAGAGCTAAGCAAGATAGAATCTGGAAATAGATTTATATCTACAAAGGAAGGGACTACAAAATCTGTTAGTGAAATAGGAGTTTACTCATGTGGAGAAGCATTTAGAAATGAAATTCAAAGGGGCAGAAGAGACATGGTTAGAAAATCTGGAATTTAAGAATCTAGAATACCTAGATTCTAGTGGCTTGTGCCTGTAGTTCTAACTGCTCAGGAAGCTGAGGTGGGAAGCTCTTTTGAGGACAGAAGCTAGAATACCCAGATTCTTAAATCTAGAATACTTAGATTCTAGTGGCCTGTGCCTGTAACTCTAACTACTCAGGAAGCTGAGGTGGGAAGCTCTTTCGAGGACAGAAGCTCAAGACTAGCCTGGGTAACATAGTGAAACCCCATCCCTATTAAAATATAAAAAGCAAAAACAATTAGATCGGCATGATGGTACACCTCTTCAGTATCAGCTACTCAAGAGGCTGCAGAGAGAGGATAGCGTGAGCCCAGGAGTTCAAGGCTGCAGTCAGCTATAATCATGCCACTGCACTCCAGCCTGGGTGATAGAGCAAGATCCTGTCTCTAAAATAAATAAATAAGTACGTAAATGAGTAAATATATAAATAGAAGAATACCCAGAGAGTACTAAGTACTGAAACCATAACTTAAGTAACCTTTCTCAGTGGACAAGTTGAGAGAGCAAAGTTTAAGACAAATTCTCAGCAAAGTCAACTTAAAGAATGATACAAATTGAACTGGAGATTTTATATTTATTTCTCTGAGTCTAGAGGGGTGCAGTTGGTTCCAGAATTTGGAATTAATTGACCTGAGTTTAAAGAGATCCAATTAGTTCCAACCTAAATGCAAGAGGTGGGAGAGGCAAGGAACTTGATAGGCCATCACAACAAAGACGGTCATTGAAGCTAGCCAAATATGTTTTCTTTATTCATTAGGCTCTGGATCATCAAATAATGCGACCATAAAGTTATAGCGTAATAATGTGTAGGTAATCAATCTTTTCAATTTACTCTTACATTGCAGTCATTTAGTGACTACATTATTTGTGGTTACAGACCAGATGATATAATTGAATATACCCTGATCAAGGTCAGTAGCTATTATTATATCTGCTATTATGTTCAAAAGGAAAGGCTAGTAAATATAACAACTAAAAATACACATAAATATTCTAAAAATAAACTTTATTATTACATTTGTTGGTAAAGTCTTCAATAAGTATCTTGAACGTTCATGTTAATAGTTCTGCTTTGTCAATTCTTCTTTCCCTCATTTTAAATTATCAACCACTAATGTGTTCCTTTGAGCATCTATAATGTGAAGCTGATAAAGGCAAGTTGAATTTCTGAAAAAATTCATAACATCTTATTGATTGATGTCATTTTCATTAATATTTGATCTTAATTGCTATTCCCCATATAAACCAGTTAGGAAGCATGATTCTGAGCGCATTGCAAAGTTTGTCACCATGATTTTTCCAAAGGCTAAGCCTATGAACCTGTAACTGAGTTCTAGGGATAAGAAGTGATGCAACTAAAAATTTGCAAGACAATTTTCTGTGCAAAATATTCTGTAGCCTGTCATCTACATTATGTATTTCTCCTAATAGCACCCAAGAAATTAAAATTTTATTATCAAATAAACAATATTTCACAAAACTGAAAGAAAGCTTGCTATTGACACCACACAAGAAAATTTGTAGAGGAGGAAAAGCACAGTAGTGTGCATTTTGTAGTATCCTAATAAAACTGATATCTTGGCTGGCCATATAGTAGGGCCAGACCTTTATAAGTAGGATGTGAGTTTGTCCCCAAAGGAGGCAGTGTTTGGGGATATAGTGTACTGAGCATCAGTCATCCTAAGGGAAGGTAAATATTCAAAAAGAAAATTAGAGTTTGGAAGGGAAAGACTTTCTTTTCTCTCTCTCTGCACACATAATTGTAAAATACCGACTCCAGAGATGATAGCTGACCAAGTGTGAGCTTCTGTAGTAGTGGCCTGAGGTCCAGAGAGGAAAGCAAAATTATGTAAATCAGGTTATGTAGTTTTATATGACTCTCTGTATTCCCACCCATTTATATTTTGTCATTCATTTAGTTATTGTATATAGGATCCAGGACTATTTATCTGTACCTTGGAGAATTTAGGTATAAAGCCTCACATGCATTAACTATTTTATTATTATTATTATTATACTTTAAGTTCTGGGATACATGTGCAGAATGTGCAGGTTTGTTACATAGGTATACATGTGTCGTGGTGGTTTGCTGCACCCATCAGCCCATCATCTACATTAGATAATTCTCCTAATGCTATCCTTTCCCTAGACCCCCATTCTCTGACAGTCCACAGTATGTGATGTACCCCTCCCTGTGTCCATGGTTTCTCATTGTTCAACTCCCACTTATGAGTGAGAAAATGTGGTGTCTGCTTTTCTGTTCCTGTGTTAGTTTGCTGAGAATGATGGTTTCCAGCTTCATTCATACCCCTACAAAGTACATGAACTCATTTTTTTATGGCTGCCATAGTATTTCATGGTGCATATGTGCCACATTTTCTTTATCCAGTCTTTCATTGATTGGGGGCATTTGGGTTGGTTCCAACTCTTTGCTGTTGTGACCAGTCACCTAGCTAATTATTAGATTTTTTTTTTTTTGGGGGGAGAGATGAGGTCTCTCTATGTTGCCCAGGCTGGTATAAAACTCCTGGGCTCAAGCGATTGTATCACCTCAACCTCCCAAAATACAGGGTTTACAGGCGTAAACCACTGTGCCTGGCCAGCCTCCCCTTTATACGTGGAGCTTCTCCATCACCATTACCTATTATTATTCATAGATAACCACACTTTGGTTTATCATGGAAATACTAGATTCCTCTGACAGAGCCATAAAGAGAATCTAGATGATTTGAAGAGCTGGCTTTGAAAGTACAATGGCATGATGTATGCTATTACTAGTTGTGTGGGGGTTTTGCATGGACATTTGCCATTAATGCATTTTAGTGTCCAGACAAACAAAAAATTCAAGTATTGTCAGAAGACTGATCTGAAAGAATTTTTGCTAAGGTATGCAGGAGAGAACTTGAGAAATAAAATGTTATCTTTGATGGAAAGATGAAGTCAATTCTTGAAGAAAGTAGCTGGATTTCAACTAATCAAATCTCCAAGAATTTCTAGTCCATTGAGGAAGACCATAGGATTGCTTATTCTCCAAAAGTCCAAATCCATCCCATGACCGCTTCTGTGAGAGGAGGAGCTCACACACTTCACAAGTGCTTAAAAACAGATACTCACAAGAATTTCACATAAGCTATGCAGAATGATGTCAGGATCTTCTTTTGTTTCGATTCTTGCGCTTCTGCCAGGAGTACCATGAGGCCCTCTCTAACCAAAGAGCTGACTCCTTGTGCCCCATTCATTCTTCTCTCAACTTTATCCTCATTTAAAATGCCACTTCTGAGAGTATTCATAGTTTATGCAAACTGCAATTGTGAGCAGCATAGCTCCAACTTTAATTATAGGGCTACATGTGCTTGAGGTGTGTGACTGCGGGAATGCTTGGCTTGTCACATGGTCTTTATGACAGTTGTGACAGTGGCCATTATTTTTAACTACATTAAGTACAGTGCAGTTCCTGAGGCAGCAACAGAAACATTACGACAGCCATAAATGTGGAAAAATATTATGTTTGCACAATTTAAGCAGCAAGTTATTAGAATTCATTCAATTAGCTCTGAAGAAAAAAATAAACTGTCTCCATTCATTTAAGTCAGAAGTTATGATGTGGGAAATAAGACTAGATAAATAACAATAAAAATTCTTTATCAGCCAATAAGATATCTGTAATAAAAGAACCATTACCATGTACATGGAGAAAAGCTTCCTAACATCCATTGTACTACACAATATATTAGTCATGAAAATTAACTGGGAATCATAGGTCTGTGGAGCTGAAAGATTTTCTACTTTCGTGATATTTACATCTGTCAAAATTGCTTATGGCAAACTGAAGACTATGTAGTTATTTATGACTATAAATAAAGTTCATATTTAGTGACTTATAATGATGAATAAAGTGATTTATAATCATTATTACATTGTCTGAATTTGAATTTACATAAAGGTTTGGAACATATAAGTTTCTCCTGTTTAGACTTCATTTAGGTCAGCAGAAGCCAACTAAGCCATGCAAACTCCATGGAGAAATTCATTATTCTTTTTCTATATTTTTCTATTATCTTATGTATGTAATTATTGCTAACTAATTAAGTATATTGTTTCTGAAGAAAAGTTGTGCAGTTGTTTCTGTATGTAGACAATGAAAAAATTGCAAGAGGATTTCATTTCCGAAATCTTTTAATTATTATGCTACTTGCTATAAATCTTTTTGCTAATCTATACAAAATCTTCATTCATTTGATTGCTTTCAAATTTCAGTACTCACCATGAACATCAATAAAGTATCCATTGTGTTCCAGTGATGAACTTAATAATATTAGAATATAATACATGAAAATCTGGTTAAACCTAATAGACAAATAAAACGTGAGATAATGTCTATAACAATGGTTTAAGCTCAGATAATATTTACTGTGCCTGTGTACTAAAACAAAGATACATATAAAACACTCAAAACAAAAACAAAATAAATGTACAAAAGCTCTATAACCATTCTTTGTAACATACTACATTTTCTAATTTGCTCCCAAAATCTACCAGCTTGGCTTCTAGCCATATATGAATGTGAGACACACACACACACACACACACACACACACACACACACACAATCAGGTTCTAAATTGGCTATAAGACTGAGAGACAGTTTGATCAAATTTGGAGATTATAAAGCCTTCCTATAGGAACACTTAATAGAAACATAGCAAGCATGTCATGTGTATCATTCTTATCTGAGCAGTATTAGAAGTATTAACACAATTCCAATGTTATTTAGTCAAATTTAGGAATAAATGCTAACTTTTTTAATTTTGGTAGATTTGGTTTGGTCTCTACATTTTGCTTTGCAAAATGTTTTTTATGACTTCACTGAAACATGATTACAACTTTATTATTGTTTTGGGAGACACTGAAATATTTGGCAGAATCAAGAACCTCAATAACTTATAATTTAGTGGGTACGTTATTACATACTATACATAGATTATTCAACATTGTACCAAAATTTAAGATATCAGTATACCAATGAATAATAAACAAACAAACAAAAAAAATCATGGGAAGCAGCCGCTCTTACTCAGAAGGTTATTGCTGTAAAAAACAGGACTTTCCAAACATGTTGGTTGCTGATTCTTGGAATAACTTATAAAATTAATACAGTAACCAAGCACTGTAGTAAAAGTCACTAGCCTCACTTAATGTTGCAATTTTATTGAAGCAAGGTGCTAAATAAGAGACATTGACAGATATTTTAGGTGCTCAAAGGAGAAACTGATTGATGAGAGTTGGAATATTTAGGATGTTTCGTAAAGATGATTGAATGACAGTCAAGCTTTGAAGCAGGTCAGAGTTTACACAAGTGGTTTGAGGGTCACTGATTTTAAGTCCATCAGAAACAAAGCATTAATTCTTATTGCAATGACTCCTGATAACAAGTATCCCAGAGTTAGGCCAAACCCTCCTCACCGACTGCCCTCGGCTTTAACACCAGCCACAGAGTCAGCAGTCCTCAGGCCATCCTCACTTCTGACCAGCTGGCTACGAATTCAGGAGTTCCCACTACTCCTTGTTTGATAATTTGCTAGAACAAACTTACAGAACTCAGGAAAGCCCTATACTTAAAATTACAATTCTATTACAGTAAAAAAATACAAATCAGAACACTAAAGGCACAAACACACACAGCATGGTCTGGGAGGGTCCCAAAGGGGAAGCTTTGATTTTCCTCTCTCTGTGGTCAGGATGCATCACTTTCCTGGCACATTGATGGGTGACTACATACAGATTATTGCCAACTAGGGAGGCTTATCCAAGCTTTGGTGTCCACAGTTTGTATTGAGACATCATTACATAGGCTTGAGTGTTTGACTGAACAGCCATGTAACCCACTCTCCAGTCTTTCTCTCATCCCTGGAGTTCAGGCTACTACCAGCTGGCCCGAATCCTTAACTCTAATATATAGTCTTTCTGGTTTGACCAGCCCTCATCCCGAGTCAGCTTCTTAGCACAAGCTATCAAGTAGTGTAATGAAGAGGGGACACCATGAGTAACAAAGACACTCCTATCACTCAGGAAATTCCAAGGATTTGGCGATCACCTCCCAGAAACTGGCAAAAGAAACTGGCCAAATTTTTTTTTATTACAAACTCACTTTTTGTACTTTTCCTCTTTTTCCTTTATACTAGTTTTTTCAAACTAGTTCAACCTTTATAGTTCAGTTGAAAACAGATTCTTTTATCTTTCTATTGCTGTTTGAAGCAAGGCTCCAGTTCTGCTGCGAACAGGGCTGCTCACACAGTAATAGGGCTGGGAATCAGTTGTGATAATTTACTTACACTTAATGATTAGGGAAAACTCTGGGGCTAGAAAAGGAGAAAAGTGAATGATACACTAGCTTTAGTTGTAAAGTTTTAGAGGATGCCGAAAAACAGTAATCAAAATTAACACAAAGAAATTATGTTATATGTTAAGGTCAGAATTAACACAAAGAAATCTATGCTGCACAAAATGTCAAAATTTAAAAATACAGTAGCAGCATTACTGAATTGTTTTCTTTTATTTCTGCCACCAATGTGGCTTGTCATGACCCTGGGACCGTGATTACTTAGAAAGTATATTGGTACCCAGAATATAAATTCAGACTTGCTAAATCATCTAGGATAGTGAACAATGACAGACTCCATCAAGTGAAGACAGGAATCCTAGTGCATCTGCAATCTAGATCATGAATAGGCCAATAACTAGCAGGCAAACCAGGAGGTCTGGTCTTCATGACTCCAAGAGGTCAAGTTGGGAAGAAAGGCTTTTCTAAGTGGAGTGGGTCCACTTTATTTATCTAGCTTTTGAAAAGAACTACCAGTAAAAATAAACCCTGGTGCTCCAGCCCCATCACATTTCTTCACTGTTCAGAATTTCTCTTTATATCCGGTATTTTCCTTGTTCACTGTCCTTTCTTCTTTCTCTCTTCTTTTATTGACCTTCAGTTATTCCTCACTCCTACTATCTGGTCTGACTTGTCCCCCATGTTTTTATCTTCTGTCAATGTTATAACTCTTCCAGTCACCACCCATTCATCACTGTAGCTTCATGCGTTCTTCCTCCTTTTTCTCTGCCCATGTTTCTCACTCTCCCTTAATTTTTATTTCCTTCTTCTTCTCAGTGATTCATTTTTTTCTACTATTTTGTCCCAATTTTATTAATAGCTAACATATACATATTTGTGATCTTTTTACTGCCCCATATAGAAAAGCATGGACAAAATACAACTCTGTATTCACCTACGTAATTCTTGAAAAGTAAGAAATGAGGAAAGCAGCAAATCACACTGCCACGTGTGTACCTATGCAACAATCTTGCATGTTCTTCACATGTACCCCAAAACCTAAAATACAATAAAAAAAAAGAAAAGAAATGAACAAGTTACATGTCTTAGAAATAAAATGGGAAAATGCATTTTGTCTAAGAGAGAAAATTCTTTAAAACAAATTACAGTTAGTGAAAATAACTAAAATCAGATTTAAAAAATCCATGCTAAGTTCTAAAAACTTTCAGGAAATTTTCTGGTTAAAAAAATAGTGGCTAATTTAAAATGCCTTCCTCAAGAAAGACAATCTTAGGTATTAACAAATAATGATATTAAAAAGAGTGTCATCTGAAGAATATTTTTAGCCTATGAAACACTGTCAAAAATTAATTTCAAAAGTTGCATAAACTGTGAAATAATTATGAGATTGCTGAGAGATTTAGTTATTTCTAAGCATTTCTATAAAGGAAGATTGGTGAGGTGAAGTTGCAATGTGCAAGTAATAAAAGAATATTTCAAGACTGAAGGATCCCCAAAATCTATTCTGTCTGTTTAGCCAATAAACAAATATTCTTCAAGTTTGGGGCTAGAGGATAATCCTAATTACTTAAAATCAATTCTTCCCTGAGTTAAAGGTACAGGCAGCCCTTGCTCTGCAGTGTGTTGTATTAAATGGAGCTCCTGTACTGGGGAACCATGTCCTCTCTGTAGCACTGTCCAACATGCACATTTCTGCTGTCATGTAAAATGAGACCTAAGTGTACTTCAAATACAGTGTTTTGGAGAAATAGAGTTTTTTAAATGTGAGTGTAGCCTAAGTTATCTATGTTTTTACTCTTTTTCACAAAGACCACAGTTTTATAATATTTTGTTTCAGTTTACCAAAAATGCTATACCTCTGATTTCTAGTGGATGAAGAAAGAGCTATGATTGAATTATCAAAAAATCTGAGTTCCTACAAAGAAATATTAATTCATTGCTTTGTAGTAAAATATTCTTTGACAAGTTGTTATCTACTGGGCTTCCTGCTTTCCAGTATTGTCATTTAAAAAATAAATTCAATCTATATAAATCTGGTCTTTGTTTTTATTGAAAGTATGCTGCTTAATAGTAAATGGATAATCCCAAAGTAATTTTAAGATTTATTCTGTAAAGACACGGTATCATTTAATAAACCCAAAGTCAGTAAATGAAATATCTGACAATATCATTATCTGTCTAAACTATGTGTTTAGCCAATGTCTTTTTCTTCATAAACACAAACAAACCCCCCCAAACCCAAAAGTAATAATTCAAAACTTTATGTATCCAACCTGTCATTGAATGAATGGTGAATGATTTCAAGTCAATACATCCAAGAGTTTTGGCCTTATGAAATATGCCTGTCTTTTTAGGAGTGTCGGTATAGAATAAACAGTTTTGTTGTAAAATAAAACAGAAATACTATGTATCTGTTAATAGCATGTTGGGAACTAAATGTTTGTTTCTCCTCAAAATTCAAATATTGAGATCATAATTCCCAATGTAATGGTGTTAGGAGGTGGTGACTTTTGGAAATGATTTCTTCAAGAGGCTGTTACGCTCATGAATTGGACTGGGCCCTTATGTTAAGAAGCCTCAGCGAGCTCTCGCTGCTTTTTCTGCCATGTAGTTAGCAATCTGTAAGCCAGAAGAGAACACTACAGAATCTAACCATGCTGGCACCCTGATCTCAGAAACCCAGCCTCCAGAACTGTAAGGAAAACATTTCTGTTGTTTCTTAGCCACCCAGTCTTTGGTACTTTGTTACAGCAGCCCAAACCGATGAAGGCACAGCTCATTTATAGTTACTCATTGTCAGAGTTGGAAAGAAACTCCAAATACATTTAAACAATTAATGGTTATAGTACAGTACTTATATAAGAAGGAAAACAATAACCACAAATATGTGCTGTAATAATGATGAGTGATAAACTATTTACCTAACTTTCTAATTTAACAAATCCATTTGCTAATGCCTAAGTATCTGAGTATTATATACAAATAAGTGTATCATTTTGTTTAACAAAGTACAATTTTAGGAAATTAACTTTATATTACTAGTAGACATATTATAAAGTATCTATTAAGCAGCCATTATCAACTGGGTTGATAATGACTTAGTTGGCATGTTGCATAGATAATAACCATGATATGTTTAACACGTGTACAGAAAATAGAAGGATGTATGAATTGGCTTTTTATTTAGGTAGTGATCGATGCTACTACTTTGACTTCTTGCTATATTTTATTTATTTATTTATTGCAATACCAACTGATGATGAAGAAGTAGTTTAAATATCAGTAATAGCTCAACTCTGTTTTTTTTTTTGTTCAATTAGCATCCAGATATCTAAATAGAAAAAATTGAGTATGAACAGTAAATAATACATGCATAGTATTTTGGGTTAAATTTAAAGTAATGACATTTAATTTTGTATGTACTTGACTGAATATGTGGTAAATACAAAGTTTATTAGTCTTGGTCATATAAAGTACTTTTAAGGCACCCCAACTTAATTCAGAGCACATTTGCTGGCCATTAAAGGCAAACCAGACTGCATCATCTCTTTATAGAAGTTGCTAAAATCATTCTTTCTACATTCTAATTTCACTCTCATATCCTTCTAAATATTTAGATACCCACTTTGGCTTGTTAACTAATCTTGGTCCCCCTGTCTCAGCTCCCGTCCTATTCTGCTTCTGGCAGCTCTTTCTAAGGTGAGCAAAGTTCCGCTACTTGTGTAGGACCCAGATCACACATTGGCCTGAGGAAGGATATTGTACAATGTTAATGTTTGGGATAGAAGAGGAATCTATTAGTGATCTTCAATGATCACCAGATAAATGTATATTAAGGGTGAGATGAGGGAAAGGACAATTGAATGGGTGTTAAAGACACATGGAGAGTGATCATTAGCAATGACAAGTGAAGAAAAAAAGTGAGCATTACTAGACAGAATATCATCCAAGAATTCTTTACCACTTTCACGCAGTGCTTGTGCTATGTTTTTTTATAAAAGTATATACACCGGTATCATTAAAATCCTCTTGGAAGCAAAACAAAATATCATCAAAATTGCAAAAACTGATGAGGTACAAATGGTCATTCTAAATATTTTTGTATTTCTTTATTAATAATGGCATTAATACCCAAACATTTTGTTTCAATAATTGCGCATTGTTAGTGTAATAGTGAGCAGAGTAGAAAAAAGAAAACTGTGGTGATCAGCACACAAATAGTGGATATTTGACAGTAGGATTGACAGTTCTAAGTAGTACATATCAATCTTTTGTTTCCTGTAGAGATACTAAGGATCTTAATTAATTACCATTTGAACAGCACTTAGCAAACTTTTGTTAAAATGTTCCAACAATTGCAGCCATGTGCCATTATACCTGCTCAAAACATTTCTAAACTGATGATTTAGGTTGCCCATGGTTCTGCTGTTTCCTGTGTCATTTTCTGATCACCTCTCTCTTCGGAGTGAATATTGTCCACTCTCTTCTTGATTCTGGACCTGAGATTCACTTCCTGTGGGTTCTGATTCTTAGCAGTAGTATAACTTCATAGTAAGTATTATCTTCATAGTAAGATAAAATTAATCTCTGATTATATAAATTGTATTTACTAAAATTTTACCTTGGTAGGAAATAATTTATTAATTCATTCTTAAAATTAAGTACCTAGATATTAATATAAGAAGTATTAGAACATATGGCAAATGGCAAGTTTTTAGGAAAATAAGTAATTAAAACAAAAATAAAATAAATAATGCACAAAATAAGCAAATATATAGATACATAGTAAAATAAAATAAAAATATTCATGTGCTATTAGAATTAAAAAATCAAGTATGTAAGGATTGTGCATGTCTCAACATTTTTGCCCCCTTGTTATATCAATACTTACTTATAAAGGGTAAGTTAGTTAACACAAAGCATCTCCAAAATATATGTAACAGTGGTCCTCAAAATGGCATACTAATTTCCTTGATAGCCCAGAATGATGATCAGGAGAAGGATATTTTAAGAAAATCAGCTTATACTTTCTCACCTTCTATCTGTACTATATTCTCAAATAGACTTCTTAAAATTTGCACATAATTGACTTCCTAGTTTACAAAAGAAGGCCACACCCTTTACAAATTCCACCTGTTCCTGTGATGTGTCTCCTGAGTATGAAAATCTCTGGGCACAAAAGAAAGCGGAACTTCCTTTAGGGATCAGTCAACACACTGTAATCCATACTTTCCTAAATTTCTCCTTGTTATGCATATTTCTGTGAAGGATAATATGTCCTTTTAGAGTTGCATTATTTTGGGATTACCTGAATTCATAGATATGGTGAATAATAAAATGTACCTGAACACTGGCAAATTTTTCATCAGTTCTCACTAGAGGAATAACATACTATACAAAGAAAATTATAGCTCATTTCCATCACTATTTCAATCCACCTTAGGCCCAAATGAAATCTGATTACTTCAGAAAGTTATTTAGATGTTCTCACAGTTTTCAAATGTATAGAAAAGTTCTTTATAACATTGTTATTTCCAGGCAGTAGAGTTTTACCATCATATAAAAACAGAGATTAAAAGTTAGTTGACTGCTCAATGAAGTTATAATTTTAATAATGTTGTCCCTAAAGCTAATAGAGATGCCTGCTCATAATGAATGAGTGTATTTATGGATCGTGTAGAGCATTTTTTCACCAATAGCATAACAAAAAGGAATAGTACTGACGTTTACTGTTTAATGGGTAATAATTTATGCTTCAAATGCTGTTGCATCTAGTTCCAAATATCTGCTTTTTTTCTAAGGATATGTTCATTCTTTTCTGATGCCATATACGTAGCACATATATATGTGTATGTATTTATTTGATACTGCGATAACATATTTGATTTATATATATATACAACATGAGAGTCAAAGTACATTTTTGAAAAAGGAAATAAAAAATACCATTGCCTTCTAAATAGCATGGCTTTATAAGATCAAAGTGGATGTCATTGTAATTAGAAACACATTGTGAAATGGGATTAAGTCAGGGTTTATGAATAAGAAATGGGTATGGTATCTGTGATCCATAGAGTGAAATGTGTCAGAATGAAATTTCATCCTCATTATATAGAATGAATAAAAAGATTTGTGTTTACTCTGAAGTTGTGGACAGTAATAGAAACGTAGTCCCTGGTTTTTTAAGTGTAGACCAAAGTGATGAGTATATGAGCAAACATTCTGAAGCCAGAATTTTGGATGTCAACTCACCACAAATTCATCACTGAGTAATTATTTGGTCTTGAACAAGTTTAAAACTTATTCAACTTGTTTCCAGACATGTAAACAAAGACAAGTCTTTATTTACTCATCTATGTGGATAATATTCTCCACTTCATAGAGATGAGGCAATAAATAATAAGTTAATACATGTAGTAGTTGTTGTCAAAAATAAACAAATATGTACATAATCGCTGTGTTAAAATGTTCCTGTATTGTCCAATCTGCATTGTCAATGGATAGCTCTCTTGTTCTTTATAAAATAATTACTCAGATATTTTCTATGGAAAAAGCCTAAATGCAGTGACTTACTATAAAGTTATCTAAGTAGGTCTATGTATGTTTTAAGTCATATAAAAATACACTACTCCTATATTTAAAATTTCGTCTTGGCTATTTTTAAGACTTAATTCTTAATCACTTAATAAATTTCACTAAAATAAAATAGTGGAATTTTATTTTTTTCTTGATGTTAGAACCTTCTATTTTCTTTATAGAAATATTTTTTCATTATTGGAAAACATAGCAAAACTCTATCTCTACAAAAAAAATACAAAAATTAGCCAGGTGTAGTGGTGCATGCCTGTGGTCCCAGCTACACAGGAGGCTGAGGTGAGAGAATTTCTTGAGCCTTGGAGGCAGAGATTGTAGTAAGCCTAGATAGTGCCACTTCACTCCAGCCTGGGTGAGAGAATGAGACCTTGTCTCAAATGAATAATAATAATAAAGAAAGAAATTACAGCAACCAATATTGTAGCCATTTTTCTTAAATTGCAAAAATACTGGCTGTTTCAGATTATTTAAAAAAACTTCTTAAAATAATGTTTACTCTTATCTTCCTTTTCCTCCATAAAATTTAATACATGTTACTGCCAATAGTAGAAGGCTAAACTTCCTAAGAATGAGTAGCAGCATCAATAGTTGAATTTTGTTTTTTATTTAATTAAGGAAAATAACATCTCTGATTATATGTGAAACAGTGGTATCATACACACAAAAGAATCAGATAGCAAAAAACTATAAAGAAATTAATATCACCTTTAACCTCCACCATATATCACAATACTGCTAGTATTTTGACATATATTCTTCCTGATTAGATGTGCATGCATTTATAAACATAGAAATACACATAAACTTTTTAAGGAATTAAATTTTAATATTCATTACATTTGGAAACCTACTTATTACTCATTAACATTTATTTTAAACTGATAAAGTAGATTGTTGTCCTGTTTGGACAAGCTGATAGATATAATTGCACAAAGTCAGTTGTTCAAAAGCTAATGGATACCAATATTATTTAAGATCTAAAATATGTTTGCATTATTAATCAGTGAAATTATCTATTTGAAAAGGGAGGGTGTGATCTTTGGTATGTCCTACAAATCATTACTAAAAAGGTCTCAAAACATTGTCTGAGGTCTGATAGAGATTTCTGATGCACATTTGTTATTAGAATCTGTTCAACGAAAGTAAGAACATTTTTGTTTGTAGGGTATACATATTTCTGGGGAAAAGTATAAAGATACGCATAACAGATTTGCTGAAATTCATTTGCTTTTGCCAAAGCAAATCTACAACATGATGCAATCAACACCAACTCCCAAATTATTATTTTTTAACTACTGAAGCTTTTATATCTTTTGTGAATCAGTCATCACACCAGAACTGTTTAAGATGCTGTATTTGGAGTTCAATATACACCCCTTGTCCATGTTTCACAGACAACACAGCTTTTTACTGAATTAAAGGATAGTATAGTGATTCAGAGGGTTGCTTTGTTCTACATTTATAGTCAAAATCCTTTCAGTTGCTTCAGAGCCTGAAATAGCTCCAAAAAGTCTGTGAAGAAATACAGATACTAAAAAATAAAAATAAACTCAAATTAACTTAAAATTTTAACTTTGTTTTTGAGAAAATGAAAGTGTTCATAGAAACATTTATTTCGTTTGCATTTCTCCAGTGTTAACTAGGACCTTCTAACCTTCTCCCGTCTCTAGCATTTTCTCATAACCTTCATTTTTCTGTTATGTTCAGGGATTGACTGATATTGTCCAGTCTCCACAGAAAAACTGAGGAGAGAAAAAAGAACAAACCAGAATCATCTTTAGCTCATGGAGGGAGGGGAAAAACTAGAAACACTCATTTATTACCACTCTTATGATGTAGGAACTTGAACAGCAGAAAGTACATATTAAGCAGCTAAAAATAAGTGCAAAAATAATCTATGATTTTCTGTGGTTTTCTGATCACTTTTCTGAGATGAGAATATACTTTTCATATTTTAATTATGAGTACTCAGTTAATAATATTATCTGTTTTCAGGAAACATGAATACTTTTATGGCTGTCTCCAAGTAAGAATTGCTCTTGAGTTCTTATCTTTGAAATATTTTAGATCACTAAATTGTAGTAGAGCTCCATTAGTCATTGTGATATGAAGTTTCACTTCAATTCAAAACTCGAAAGCCACTAAAAAAATTCACATGGTAGATAAACTAGCATGACTCACGTTTAAACAAAAGGAAAGTAAGCGCCTGCCTGTCCTGTTTTGCTAATGCCTAAGAATTATTTTGAAATGAAAACTGAAAGCTTCTCTCTATATTAAGGCTTTAACAAACTTAAATTGAACTCTTTTTATGTGGGAGCTTTCTTAAAAATGTTTGCTGTTCAAAGAAGAATTGAATATTTTTCTTTTATTTGACGTAAGAATGCGCAGCTCAGTACATGTGTAGTCTCATAAAATGATCTAAACTAAAACAATAAAGAAAAAAATGTCAACTTCATTTTGACTTTTGATCATCTGGAATCATTCTCCAGAAAAATGATTTCTGTGTTAATCAAAATTCCAATAGAAATGCAATTCATGCAGTTATGTAGCAATACCCTGCATTTTAAGATGCTGTTAAAACTTCTTAACAAGAAGCATCACACAGAGATATAGACTCCAAGCTTAAATTTAACAAAAGTGTGACTTTCAGACCTTTGAACTTCATTTTTATCTACATAATCTTTTATGACTTTGAGTGTAAATTATTTTGATCAATGTTGATTATTACTTTTTAAAGTATATATTTCCCAATATTCTTCCATATGCAATGCCCTCTGAAGATGCATCTTGAGGACAGTAAAAGTGCTTCAGATTCATTCATTCCAAAGGCAGTGGCCACATTGTTTGTGTTAAGTTATCTTTGCACTTTGTCCTTTCTGGAGACTCTTCTCAGTTTCATGCCTAGTCTGTGATGAATCATTGTCTCTCACTATATTTACTTTTTTAAATTAGATTCAACTTCTGTTGCTAGTAATCAAAGAACCTTAATGAATGCAAGGTCATTAGGAGACCAGATATTTTGAAATGGAAAGAAATCTTGAAAAACAGAGAATAAAAAAATGATTGGTTCAAATTGACAGAGGAAACCAAAGCATATTTAGATAAGACTGCTTTAAAAAGTGGAGGCTTTCTAGGGAAAGCCAAATCTGAGATAACAGATTAACAAAAACAAAAAAACGAAACAAACAAACAAAAAAAAAAACAGAAGGCTGCTGCAATGACACGCATCTGGGCGTTGTTTGGGGAACAGATTCATAGGACACAATGGAACAATTAGATAGAAACAGTTAATTCTAGAAGATGTATTTAAAGTAGAAAAATGTTTTATATAGTTTTGTTTACACAGACATATGAAGACCTATAAATACATTGTATATGCTCAGGAAGGAGGCTAAGAAAAAATGATAGCAGTTGTTAAACTTGAGGGAAGGGTCATGGAAAATGAAGCCATTCAGATAGCATATGAAGCCTTAGGTTTATATAACACATTTTGTACTGTTTGATATTTTATAATGTGAATGGGCTCATCTTTTTCTTGCATAATTAAATCCTCATCTTTAAAAAAATAGAAAAATGGTTTTAATAAATAAATTAATATAGTATCTCATCTAGAGGTTTTTCTAGAAATTAGATGTTAATTATTACTTGTTACAGTGCATTCAGTGAGGTCTTTTGAATTTTTTACTTGCTTTTAAAAATTTTTTATGAACATCTTTATTGATGTTTGTTATACAAAACACTACACATAGTTAATCTTTGCAATTTGATGGGTTTGAACATACATACATATGCAACTGTAAAATCATCATTACAATCAAGGTAAAAAAAAATTCTAAAACCTATCTGTCATTTCCAAAAGTTTCCTGCTGCTTCATCCTGTTCATTTTGTTGTTTGTTTGTTTGGTAAGAATACTTAGTTGGAGATCTACCCTAACAAATTTTTAAGTGTATAATGCAAAATTGTTAACTATACACATGGTGCCCTATAGAAGATCTTTATAATTTAGTGATCTTATGTAACTGATACTTTATACAAGGTGAACACCTCACTTCCTCCTCCTCCCATTCTCTGGCAATCACCATTCTATTCTCTGCTTAGAGGACTTTGACGATTTTAGATAGCTTATATAGGTGAGATTATGCAGTATTTCCTATGACTGGCCTAGTTCACTTAGTATAATGTCCTCTAAGTTCATTAACATTGTTGCATGCGGTAGAATTTCCTTATTTAGAAAGGCTTAGTAATACTTACTGCATGTGCATACCATGTATTACATTTTCATTATTTGACTTACCTTTTCTATTCAAATTGGACAGTTTTTAGCTATGAATAGATTATTTGATTTCTTAAAAAGTATTTTTCTCTTAAACACTGTTTTTCATGGAATTATATGTGGGAAGTTGACAAATGAACTTTTAAATGCACCCAAATAATTGTAATCACACCTTCCCCATTGAGAAATAATACTGGTAACACTGTTTAGTAGTTATAGGTCTTAATTATGTCATAGAGATCTCACATATATGACAAAGAAAATGATTACAGATATTTTAGGTGTCTCATGTCATTTGAGTCACAGAATAATTAACAATTAAATAAAGGATTAAATTCCTTTTATACTGTAACAGTTTTCTGGAAATATTATATAATGAAATGCTCCTGCACATATTTACTCAGCTCTGCCTTCAGTGATGTCACGTTGGTAACTTGAAATCATGGTGGAAGCATTTATGCCTCAGAAATTAGCAAACACTATGGTTCAGGGCTTTTCCCCCGACAGTCAGTTATTAAACTTTACCAGCACCCCCTGGTCCAACCTCATCAAAATGCCCTCTCCTAGATTGAGTGTCTTGTGTTTTCATTTCTCCCAGCTATAGGTGGTTGGCTCCATCTCCTTGTGCCACATACTCCCTTTTCATTAACTTCGAATCACTTTTAATTTTCTTATCACATGTCACTTTGCAGGGAGGCCTACCCTGAAACTCAGGTTGAGTTAAGACCACCAATTAAATCTTTTCATAGCACCAGGTATTTAATATAAATAGTAATTGCAATTAAAAATTCTATGCAAATTCACTTTAATAGTGTTCAAGAAATGTTATTGAGAATCTCTTTTGTGCTATGTGCTATTATTCTTGATGCTGGGGATAATACAATGAACAAAACCAACACTGCCTCTATAGTCGTGAAGATCATACACTAGTGGAAAAGGTAGGAAGACATCACAAAATATATAATCTTACGTGGAATTAAGTGCTCTGATGACCACAAAGAAGGTATCAAGACAGAGATGCATAAGGATGATACAGAAGTCTTTTCTTAGGAAGTAGTGTTTAAACAGAGAGGTGAATGAAATAAGAGCATGAGCCAAATATACACTCCTGGGCTCCAGCAGTCCTCCCACCTCAGCTCCTGAGTAGCTGGGACCACAGGTATGTCTTACCATGTTTATGTTATTTTTATTTTTGGAGAGACAGAGTCTCCCTTTGTTGCCCAGGCTGGGTCTTGAACTCCTGGCCTCAGGTGATTCTCCTGCCTGGGCCTCCCAAAGTTCTAGGATTGCAGGCGTCAGCTACCACAGCCCACCGTATTTGTTGGTAGGGTCATTTGACTTTCAGTTAATATATGCATTAAAGAAGGTTTTATTTTGTGCTGCTGAAAGCGCTTAGCCTCTGAGTTAAATGGGATAGTGTACTTTTTAACTTTGAAAGCTCACTTTTTAAAATTAATTTTTACTAGGAGAAAATACACAGTGATTATAAATAATAATAGTAATAATATGTTAAAAACAAGCACCCAGCGCAAATACAGAGAAAACCACGTTTGATTGTTGGAAAACAACATTCTCCACCTTTCTGACTCAAACATTCTCATTTTCTCCACTGCCTCTAGCTGTCTCGTTTTCTTTTTACACACAAATATATAGATAGACAGACACACCTCACATGCCCACTCATACACAGACATACATGCACATTCTCTCTTGATTTCCTTATATCTTTCCATACCCATTTTTTTATCAGATATTTGGATGCTTTTTATAACAAAGTTATAGATATGAATTATCAATAAAATATATTGTATATGTAAATGATACATGGCCCTCCCTTGGTATTCATGGGGAATTGTTTTCAGGTTCCCCCATAGATATCAAAATCCACAGATGGTCAAGTTCCTTATATAAAATGGTAAAATATTTGTATATAACCTTTGCATATTGTCCTGTATACCTTAAATCATCTCTTTATTACTTATAACACCTAATACAATGTAAATGCCATGCAAATACTTGTAGTATGGTTTAGGAAATAATGACAAAGAAAAATGTCTATATGTTTTCAATAAAAATATAGGGTTTTTAAATAATATTTTCAATGTTTGGCTGGTTGAATCCATGGATACAGATCTCATGGCTGCTGAAGACCTATTGTACATGTTTTCATGTATCTACTGGAATCTAAAAATAATTACAAAGCCATGTCTTATATTATTTACATTTGGGGAAATGAAATAAAAACACAATCCACCTAAAAATACTTCTGTCACAGCAGACTACAATAAAGTGTATTCTTTCCCATGTTTTTATTATAACTCACTTCCTCACATAGATTTCAGTCTCCATATTTGGAAAAACGCTTACTCAGATTGTGAATAAATAGTTTAGAAATTTAACCACAAAAAATCTTGATTGAATCCTCTGTTTTAACGTTTATTATTTCTTCTGGTCACAAAATACTGTGTATTTCTAACTTTCATTAGCTGCCTTAAATTAGTTTGGTGAAAAGGGGAATTAAATGAAAAACTGCATGGATCTATGCAAATGCTTTGACATCATAAGAAAACGGTAGGCTGGGTGAGGTGGCTCATGCCTGTAATCCCAGCCCTTTGGGAGGCCAAGGTGGGAGGATGGCTTGAGGCCAGGAGTTTGATGAAAGCCTGGGCAACATAGTGAGACTTCATTTCTACAAAATATAAAAAATGAATTAACCAGATGTGGTAGCACACGCCTATATTCCCAGCTACTCAGAAGGCCGAGGTGGGAAGATTGCTTGAGCCTGTGAGGTCAAGGTTACAATGAGCTGTGATCATGCCATTGTAGTCTAGCCTGGACAACACAGTGAGAGCTTGTTTTTGTTTTAACAGAAAAAGAAATTAAAAGAAAAGAGTAATATATTCTGCTACCAGACAACATAGATTATTCCAAAAACATGAATCTTAATTCTTCTACAGATGATAGAAAGATTTGTGCAAAAACAGGTAGTCAGCCATATAAAACTATGTATAATATACATAGCTACATAAAACCTATTGAAAACCTCTGTATTATTTGTAGGATAAGAAAATTCAAGTAAATGTTCAAAAGACATTTTCATTTGTATGTATATAAAAACAATGTAAGTGTATTTTTCATATCTTCAAAAGCATATAATTTCATATCTTGAAAAATTCTGACTGCTTTTTTCCTTCTTATTCTTAAAATAATTTCAAGCTAAATGTAGTCTTAAAAAGAGTTAGCCAGTTTATTCTTTAAAAAAATTTAAGCAACATTATATTCATTTCCTTATCGGTATTTTCATTAGCATTCAGTCAAATGAAAAAAAAGTATTAATTAATTATGATACTTTATATAAATGGTGTAACAACAGAAATTAAAATACCATTTACAAAGCTGCTCATTATGATATTCATGGAAATTATTATAACAATGATGGTAAAATCTTCATGGCAAAGTTGCTTGTGTAAATTGATCTCTGAGAAAGGTGGAAAGATGCATTGCATTTTTTAAAAAACTGACACCCCAAAAAGTTAAAATTGAGAAGGTTGTGGTTTCTAATAAACAAGACTGAAGTTTGTGGAAAATTAATTTGTCTTGACTATCTCATTCAGTGATGTTGCCAGATTAATGAAGCAGTTTTTGCCATTCTTCTTTTTTCTTTTTGAGATCGCATCTTGTTGTGTAGCCCAGGCTGGAGTGCAGTGGTATGATCTCAGCTAACTGCAACCTCCCGCTCCCAGGTTCAAGCAATTGTCCTCCCTCAGCCTCCTGAATAGCTGGGACTACAAGCACATGCCACCACAACCAGCTAATTTTTGTATTTTTAGTAAAGACTGGGCTTCACCATTTTGGTCAGACTGGTCTTGAACTCCTGACCTACTGATCTGCTCGCCTTGGCCTCCAGAAGTGTTGGGATTACAGGCGTAAGCCACCATGCCTGGCCAGTTTTTGCCATTCTTAATGAGCAAGGACCATTTATACTGATGCAAAGTCCCTGACTCTAATTCTTTTCACAACTCCTTTTTATTAGCAACAATGTAGTTAGAGTTACCCTTATGAGTAAAAACAGAGAGAGAGAGAAAGAGACAAAATATTTCCATTTAGAAAGTCTCCTATATAAAAGTGTATAGTTGCTTATTTTTATGTTCATTCTCTATTTCTCTTTCTGATAGTTTTATACTAGTGTGAGAAAGTTCTAGTTAATTTCTTCTTAAGAGGCTTTTCTTAGCCAGTTTTTAAAAAAATTACTACATGCTTACATAAATATATTTAACATTATATTTTACACTGAAAATTTAGAGATTTTTGTTGATTAGTTCCTTATATTTACTTATCCACTTCTGGAAATTCTGTTATTACATTGACGTTTCAGAAAACAATTTTGGGACATATACACCTTAAAAAAACTATCTCTTTCTTAGGTTTTCTTTGTTAATGAAATTATATAATGAAACAAATCTTTGTTGAACATCATGTTTGAACATATTTGAAAATAAATTATTCATTGATAGTTAGAATTGCTATATATATCCATGAAATAGTATCCTTTAAAGGATAAATGTGATTTTCAAGTTTCAATTTGATGAAGTCTTGTAAATAGCATGAAAAACAGTGTCTGTTTTTCTAATAATTTCAGGGAAGTAATATCTAGAGTTTTGTAAGATATAGATTTTTATTCTTTAACAAAAACTGAAAAATTCAGTAACTACAAAATAATTTTGGACATGTAGAGATGTTTCATTTCCAAAATGTCACTTGAAAAATGAGACAGGAGCTGAATAAAAGAAGAATGACAAATGATAAAAATTTTTTTGAATTAAAGATGAGCAGTTTTAAGAGCAACCATGACTCCACTTTGGATTTATACTCTTTAAAATTTCTTCCTCTGTTGATGCTATAGGCTTGGTTAACGGAGGCTTCCGTGAACAGAGATCGAGATTAGGTTATTCAGCAAAGCATTTGTAGGTGGATATGTTTAAGATTAGATTTTTGAGTGATAACTGGGGATTTTTTTTTCTAGGTTTTATACCTAGACTGAAAGTTTTATTATTTTTCTGAGCACGACTCAATATTAGAATGCTGCCGTTTCTAAATATTGTGGATGAAATGATGAGGACATAAACGTGAAAAAAATGTAATATTTTAAAAAACCTAAACTTTGGCCAGGCATAGTTGCTCACACCTCTAATCCCAACACTTTGGAAAACTGAGGTGGGCGGACTGCTTGAGCCCAGGAGTTCAACACGAGCCTGAGCAATGTGGTGAGATCCCTTATCTGCCAAAAAGGCAAAACACGATAGCCTGGTGTGGTGGTGTGTGTCTATGGACCCGGCTCCTCTGGAGGCTGAGGTCTCTTGAGCCTGGGGGTGGATGGAGGTTGCAGTGAGCCTAGATCATGCCACTCACTCCAGAGTGGTGACAGAGTGAGACCCTGATTCAAAAGAAACAAATATATATAAACTTTGAAGTACAGAAATTCTTATTCAGTTTCAGAAATTCTGAGAGAATCCGGAGGTCAGAGATCTTGTGGTATGTGAGTTAAAGGACTTGCAGTGATTTATTAATTATGTAGCAAGTATGCGATTGATATTTAAATTGTTTATTTGTAATTGATGTGAGACTAGTGAAGATTAATTTGTAGGAGCCAGGTCAGGAGCGGAGAAGCTAAATTCCTGCCATCCCTTGCTGGCCTGTTCAGATAACTTATATTTTGCAAGTGCTTACCAATTACTGTTTTAATTTAAATTAAGATGCAACTTTAGCATTTAGAAAGTTATCTCGCTGATATTATTTTTATTAGAATTTATAAGAACTTTGTGATGAAGTAAAGTTATTATTAATTTAATATAAAAGTAAATGGAATCAGTGATAAGCCCACCCGAACTCTTTCCCAATTCAGGGTTTGCAGTTAACATCTTTTGTCTGTATTGTCAGTATCATTTTGACCCTTTAGAGTGTTTTGTTTCTCACAACTGCTTTTAAATTTCATAGAGTGATTTGTATTTCTTCCATTAGAATATTTCTGATTTCTGTTATTTTACTCAGTCTACCTTAGTCTGTCATAAATCCAGGATACTTAACATGAAAAAAGATGATTGTTCTTTTGTAATGTTTAGAGGCAGAGTGGATCCAGGGAAAAATACCAAAGCCTTCAAATTTGTCAGAGATATTTATTTTAAGTCCAAACTGTCAAGGGGCTTGTGATAGCTCATCTGTTCCTTTCAGCCATCATGAAGATCAATACTTATTTCAGGTGCTGCTGATCGTGTGGTTATCTGCATCAATCACTGAGATGGTCACCAGGAGCAAATCAAGCACAAGGGAGCTATTTCATTTTACTTGTGATTTAGAATGAAATATGATGCATATCAATCTTTGTGTTCATGCCAAAAACTGCCATTACAAGCACCAGTCATATTTTAATAATATTAAATGCAATGTTAAACTTCCACCACCAGATCTGTAAATGCTCAGATTAACCTTGGTTAAGAACCCAGAGGTAACTGTGATAGCAACTAAAATAAAGTATTTTCTCAAAGTCAGCATGAAGGTAGGAACGAAAAGGAAAGAGAAATTTTAAAATCCTGAAACATATTCTCATGTATTATTTACAGACATGCAGAAATATTTACTAAAACATGTAAGGTTATATGCCAAATATCAAATAAAGTTCTCTACGGCAAACTCACAAATGGGGAAGAGAGAGAAAGTCAGGGAGAGACAGAGAGATAGGAAGTCAAATCCACTTATACATTATGGGAGCAACTTTTCTCTTGGGTGGTAGTCTTATATTTTAGTAAAGTCATGTGATATGGTTTTCTTCCAGATATATGTAATATGAATGACATTCATGTATTCATATAGGACACATATTCATGAGTATATAAAATTGTTAAGCTTTCATATGTTTTCAAAACAGCATATCAGAATGAAAGTGTGAGAGAGGCAATGGTTTTTCTAAATAAATTTGTTATTTAATTCACCATAACAAAAATCTTTGTAATTTTACCAAAGTTAAAATGTAGTATGTACACAAAATGGAATACTATTTGGCCATAAAAATCCCATCATTTGCAGCAATATAGATGAGCTTGAAGGTTGTTGTTGAGCAAAATAAGCCAGGCACAGAAAGATACGTGCCTCATGTTCTCAGTTGTATGTGGAAGCTAAAAAAAAGGGTCTCATAGAAGTGGAGCATGGACTAGTGGTTACTAGAGGTGGGAAGGGTTGTGGTAGAGATAGGAATAGCCAGAACTGGTTAGCAGATACAGCTAGTTGGGAGGAACTAGTTCTAGTGGCCTTTAGCACTATTGGGTGAATTCAATTAATAACAACTTATTGTATGTTTCTAAATAGGTGGATAAGTAGATTGTGAATGTTCACAACACAGGCCAGGCACGGTGGCTCATGCCTGTAATCCTAGCACTTTGGGAGGCCAAAGCAGATGGATAATGAGGTCAGGAGCCCGAGATCAGCCTGGCCAACATGGTGAAATCCCATCTTTACTAAAAATATAAAAATCAGCTGGGCGTGGTAGCAAATGCCTGTAATGCCAGCTATTCGGGAGGCTGAGTCAGGAGAATTGCTTGAACCTGGACGTGGAGGCTGCAGTGAGCCAAGATTGCACCACTGCACTCCAGCCTGGGAGACAGGGTGAGACTCTGTCTGAAAAAACAAACAAAAAAGAATGTTTACAACACAAAGAAATGATACATGTTTGAGGTAATGGGAATACTAATTATCCTGACTGATCATTACATGTTGCATACATGTATTAAAATATCACACTGTACCCCATAAATACATATAATTATGCATCGATTATATATAATAATTTTTAAAGAAATATATGAAAACAATGAGATCTGTTAGATAAATTGAGGGAATGTAATTCCACAGGTACAAATGATCTGAATGTTACACTCCTGTCAGAGTTTCTAATTTTCATTTCTGTCCTCTCCATGGTTATTCTTTAGAGGTACACTAGAGTCAGAAAAATGCAGATCAGTGATAAATGAACGTGGATTAAGTTGTCAATCACAATAGATACTGGAGCGAAAAAGGCTCTAGCATGTTGAAAATTATTCATCTGAGATATTTGAAACAGAAAGGCCAGACAACAGCAAGATATAGCTATGACTCGGTGAGATGTATAGTCCCAGGGGGTCATTTTAGTATTAATACAAGTTATTGTGGAGAAGATTCAGTAAGCATTATACTGAAGAAAGATTAAAGTAGCCTATTTGGATATGAATGAACAACTCAAATGACTGAGAGCACACACTGATTATAGTGATATCAGATTATCGAATGCTTTTCAGCTGCCGCATATTTATAACGTATTACCTACTTAGCTTTTTTGCAGTGTGAAATTGTTGCTCCCAATAGTATATGGATTAATGATTTTTGTTTGTTATTTTTCCGAATTTTGGCATTTTTTTCCTTTGCTTGGGTCATTTGTACACAATTTGGGAAGTCACACACACATACACACCTAGACACACTCACACACACACGGGAATTGTCTATATTTTCTTCATCTCCAGATGATATAGACTTCTGACTCATATTTGCAAATGTAATGACCAAAAATAAGGAGAGAAGTGTTAAAAGAGCGTAGGTGTAAGCTTTTCTGTTTCTCACAAACAAGTTGCTGAGATGTGGCATGTGTTTTCCCACATTGCAAAATGTAAATGGGATTTTTTTTTTCATTAAGTTAAAAACAAGAAAGATCTTACACCATGCTTTTACAACTTGCTGGAAATAAACTTCACTTATTACCATAAAAATGCTCTGTGAAGTTCTGGAGACAACAATAATATTGAGTTGCGACTAAGTGATTTTATTTGACTTGTCTGGATCAGAGAAGCCCAAGCCATAACATTTGACTTTGAATGTAGAGGTAGAAGAATAAACAGAAAGGATGAAGGAATCCCATTGTTATCTTTAAAATAATTTTATCTCAAATTAATAGTCTTTATTTCTGACTAGATTAAAAGGAGCTGGGCAATTTCTGTCTTGCAAATCCCAGGGAGCCCTGCCCACTATGGGCTCGCTGGTGGTGGCTAAAGATCACCTGCCCAAGCAGAATGTGCTTTAGTCACAATTTATACCACAGAATGAGGCTTGGGACAGGAGGAGAGAAAGTGTTAGATCTGTTTTTTAAAGAAATATATGAAAACAATGAGATTTGTTAGATAAATTTAGGGAATGTAATTCCACAATTACAAATGATCTGAATGTAACACTCCTGTCAGAGTTTCTAATTTTCGTGTAATTCAAAAATGCAGTTTCTTCCCCATTACACTCTATGCACAGAACACATAGACACACACACACACACACACACACACACACACACACACACACACACTCCAATCAAACAAAAATACTCACTGAATGAATGAAGAACAAAATTAAAGATGCTCCTCAATTTACAATGAGCTTACGTTCCCACGCTAAGGTGAAAATACCTTAAGTAAAAAATGCATTTAATACATGTAACCTACGGAAGGAACATCATATCTTAGCCTTAGTCTACCTTACACATGCTCAGAAGACTTACATTGGCCCACATTCAGGCAAAATCATCGTGTATGCAGTACCCGAGTATCAGCTGTTTGCCTTGTGACCACCTGGCTGACTGGGAGCTATGACTGACTGCTGCTGCCCAGCTTCTTAGAGAGAATCATATGGCGCATCACTAGCCCTGGAAAAGATCAAAAGATCAAAATTCAAAAGTCCAAGTATGGTTTCTATTGAATGTCTATCGCTTACACACCATTGTAAAGTCAAAAAATCGTAAGTCGGGAACGTCTGTGCTTTCATTCCTTCATTCGCCATTTCTTATACATTTGACAGTAATTCAGCATTTTTGGACAAATGGAGAGGTAAAAGGAGACAGAAGGTGAGAAAAGGAGAGAGGAGAACAAAAGAACGGGAGAAAGAGAAATGAAGTGTAAAGGACAGAAATGCTTTGAAAACCTGCTATCCGGCTTCTGGAACAAATGTGTGTTAGGGCTGACAGGATTACCAGTTAAACTCTTCAGGTTTGTTCATTTTGCTTAGAGCATTTACAGATTTTTTAATTCCTTTTATGATCGTTGGAATATTCAGGTATAGCCTCGAAGTAATTTTGATTCATTATAGTTCACTGAAAATCATTTATTTTGGCTGAGTGCAGTGGCTCACGCCTGTAATCCCAGCACTTTGGGAGGCCGAGGTGGGCACATCACTAGGTCAGGAGTTGGAGCCAGCCTGACCAACATGGTGAAACGCTGTCTCTACTAAAAATACAAAAATTATCTGGGTGTGGTGGCGCAGGGCCTGTAGTCCCAGCTACTCAGGAGGCTGAGGCAGGAGAATCGCCTGAACCCAAGAGGCAGAGGTTGCAGTGAGCCAAGATCGTGCCACTGCATTCCAGTCTGGGCGACAGAGTGAGACTCTGTTTCAAAAAAAAAAATCAATTATTTCATCTATATTTTAATTGGCCCCACATGTGATGTTATTACTTTGTTCTTTCCTTTTTGTTTTGCTGTTAATTCCTGTTCTCATTCCAGTATTTTGCATCATGGAGTTTTCTTGATTCAAACTTGCCAAAAAACTGTCTAGTTTATTGACAATTTTTTTTAAAAAAGTTTTGGTTTTAATGATAAAATGTAAACTTTGTTCTGTTTTTTTTTAATTCTCTACTTATAATTTATTCTTACTTTTATTAAGCTCTTTTCCACAGTTTTTTGTGTTTTCTTACTTAGTTTCTTATTTCAATTCCCAGCTATTTTATTTTAATATTATAATTTTATTTTATGGAGATTTATATTTTCATTTTATCAAAGTATTCATATATTTCATGTTTAACAAAAAAAGTAAGTTTCCCTTCCATTATTTTTTCTACTCCAATTCTATTTTCTGGGGGAAAAGGTCACTTTTAACATTTTTAAGTCATTTTTTCTTTGTATTTTTATTTGGACCTATCCTTTTAAATCAAGTTTTACTAGCTTATATCTCATAAGCAAAACTGGAGTTTCTTCCAGATGCTGAAACACAGTCTGATAATAATAATTCTCTCTTTTGTTATTGTTGTTTATTTCCTGGAGCTATCCTTCCTGGAGTCCTCTGTCAGCCTAATTCAGTCTGGACTCAGGCCTCATACGACAGCTGAACAGCTGGCATTTCAGTTTGCATCACTTCTTCCCTGGTTGAGATCTCTTATATTTTGGGTTTCGCTTCCTCCTCTAAGTTACAGTCTTGTTTTTCAGAAGTACGTCTACCAGCAGTCTCCTCAAAATAAGTTGAAAGGAGGTAGAAGTATTTGTTCTTGATATTTCTGAAAAGATCTGTATTCCACCTGCATTTGGATTAATAATTTGGATATAGAATTATATCTAATACTTTTCTTCAAAAATTTAAAAACATTGCTTTTTTATGTTGAAATGTGATACTTTTATTCCTATTTCTTGATATATGATCTGTTTTATTATCCTTTTATTTATTCTAGAAACGTTTTTTGTTAATCCACACAGTACTGAAAATTAACAATATTTAATCTTATTAACATGGGGCTTTCCTCATTCACAGATTGGAAAACGTGACATTGGTTCATTTCTAACGAACTTCTCCCTTGCAAACACTGTATGTTACTATTTCCTTCACTCGGCTAAACAAGTTAATACTTCTATGAATTTGTATATTCTAAGCAGGATAGTATACTAATTTTCCAGGCTAAAGCCCCCTCCAATTCCAGATGTGGATGTATCCCTTGAGAGATTTTAACAACTAGGGTTTTTTAGCAACTAGGATGGTTTGATAGTTTTTGTTTACTTAGATGTAAGGTGATTGCAAAAGGGAAATGAGGAACTGGCCACCTCAGCAAAGTTATTGAATGACACTGACCCGGGTCTAAAGAGAATGGATAGAACTATAGACTGACCAAGTTTATTTTTAATGATCCACCACTTACCTATCAAAGATGCCCCTCACTTTAGAAATTATTATTTATTCTGTGTTCTTAGTTCTTTTTGGGTTGGATGGGGGAGAATGACCATATGAAATAGCACCTTGTATGACTTAAGCAGCATTTCTTGTGCAGGAATTTGGCTTTCTGTTTCTTGTACCCATATTCTTCAAATGTAAAAGTCAAACAAAGCAAAACAAATGACAAAAAAGAGAAAAAGTGCATACACAACCACTTTTATAATATATGAGGTTTGTTATTCTTTGCTATCAGAAAAGACTTGTAGGATAAATAAAAATCCGCAAGAGGTAGATTCATCAGAGAAATCGATCATTGTGGCTAATGTCAAATAATATATTAGTTTTCTTCAGGAAAATAAACAAATAATTAACCTATGAATAACTATTCATCTTCTCAATGCCTGCATCTTGCTTGTTGAGCCAAGGCGAAGTGCTCATATATATCCAAACAATAGGTTCATTACAGTTAATAATCAAGTAAAGAATATTTAACATAACAAATCATCAAGTGAACATGAATTTAGTGAACAATTTTAAATAGAATTATGAAATGATGAAAATATTTTAGCAAGTGGTGCAATATCAATAAATATCCCTAAACAATGAAGTATTTATACAAGCTTTTAGAAAAACAACTGGTGATTTAATTCAAGATTCTTTAAAACTTTCATGTAGTTTTAGCAATAACTTTCTCTTCTAAGACTTTTTCCTAAAGTAATATTCAAAAATGAAGACAAATATAAAGATTGTAAGATAGTCTTTGAGGCATCACTTTTAACTGGAGGCACCTAAACATGTAATGACAGAAGGAGAAAAAAATAAAGTGTGGTAAATCTGTAAAACAAAATATTATTACACAGCAATCAATGATGTTTATGAACAACAGTAAGTGAAAATTATCAGAATACATCTGTGTATATAACTTTTAGAAAATTGATTAACATAGATTATTTTTATTTTCTTCTTTTAAACTGTCTGTTTGTTATATATTTCTTCAATGAATCTTATTATCTCTTCCAATAAAAATAACTTTTAAAAAGGGAGAAAACTGGTAGGATAAATACAAAACTATTACTTTTAAGGAGGTGAGAGTGAGTCATTAAAGAATGACATTTCATATTTTATACCATATCTTTATTGATTTATTTATAATGAGAATATATTCATTGCTTGTATAATTAATTTTTATATAAGAAAAGAACATGTTACACATTTTATAGACAGAATATAAAATTTAATCTTCACTGGCCTGATCCAAGTATATTTTTATATGCGTTTTTTTTTTAATGTATGTGACACATTTGGTACATCTTAATATTTGAGGCTAGGTTCAATATAATCAACCCGTCCATGAAGGATCATTTATTTCTACTTCAAGGCAGCCTTCCCATGAATACTGAATATTCTATTAATTAAATGAATTAAATCCTCTGAGGTCTGGAGAATAGCCAGAGATAGAAAGAGATGATTATATTAATCTTATGTTTGAAAAGATTCAGAAGACAAACCATGAATATAAAATACGTAATCTCTATGCATCTCAAACTACTCTTAATAGAGAGGAGCAAGGGCATGGACAGATAATTCAAAAGGATTAGACGATTTCTGAAAGAAAAAGTCATGTACTTAAAAGAATTTTTGATGAATATACTGTTTTATCTGATGAATTCATTGGTCATCAAATTTCCGGACTTCTAAAGCCAGTGTCGTGGGTATGAAGGAGTGGAGCTATCTAACACCAAACTTCCTGTTCCTCCTTACCCATCTCCTCCAACCCATCAAACCACTGCTTTCCGAAGCATTAGCCATGTTTCCAGCTGAAATTGCTCCATCTTTTAATCTCCAAGCCATTTATCTCGTGTTCAAGCCCCAAGTTCTATCCTTCTGTCTTGATCACCACTGCTATTTTTTAGGATATCCTGTTGACTTCTCTATTTGTTCTTCTTTCTCCTTATTCTGTTGTATACACTTTGGTTCCTAGTAATTTTGGAAGCAATGGGAAATAACTTCAATTTGTATTCCACCCAAATATTGAGAGCCCAACCTGACCCAGCTCTGGACAAAGTTGACTATTCATCTTCTCAATGCCTGCATCTTGGTTGCTGAGCCAAGGCAGAGAAAATGAATCAAAAGGACACTCTGATTGACCCCTAATTACTGGTCACTGATGTCCACAGGTCACAATGTTCATCCTTAAAATTTACTATTTGTTAATTCCACCCAATAATTACATCCAGAAGTGACTAGTTCAAACAATGTTGGCTTATCTCATACATTTAAGCCTCTCATACTTCATACTCCTACCTCTCTCTGATACCTTGCAGAGACAATAAACATCATCACAGCAAACAAGTTGATCATATTAAACTTCAGCAAACATTCCCACATTTGCTCTTCCTTTTCTTTTTTTTTAATCTCTGGCTCCAATGGAAGAAATATTTCTCTCAATGGCCAACTCTGTCACCTGTGTCTCCTTGTGCTCTGAATACAACTCTCTCACCTTCTCAGGAAATGTATTTCCAAACCTCACCTCCTCTTACCTTCCCTCTCAAAGTTTAAATACTCTAAATTTTTTTTTTGAGAATTGTATTTTCTCTTCCAGAAGTTCCACTGTTGCTCTGAATCTCCCTACTACTACATTTTTCTCTCTCTCAACTCCTCAGTGCCAAACTTTTTTCTTTTTTTAAGGAGTTAACTACACTTGTCTTGATTTACTCATGTCTCAATCTAGCCATTTCTAAATCTACTTCAAAAAGGTATTCTACTCCCAATAAGGCAGGCAAAGTGCTCCTGCCAAGGTTATCAAGAACACAATGCTGCTAATAGACATGTTTCTGTCCATATCCTACTGATCTCCCAGCAGGATTTGACACCACTTTTCACTCTCTTTTTCTGCAAAATATTTCCCCCAGGTTTCTGTAACATTTTTCTTTTATTCTCTTTTTCCTTTACTAGGTATCCTTTTAATGTATTCTTTGCTGGCCTAGGCAATTCCAGGTGAGTATTTATGGCTTCTCAAGGACTTTGTTCAGTGGTTCGTCATCTCTTTTCTCCCCTACATTCTCATCCAAGGCTCTCTCATGCACTAGACAGAGAGATGATTGATAGATAGATGAAAAAGAGATTAAAACAGTATTATATACACATAATATGTAATACCGTACATATATATTCCTCCTGAATGCATATGTCATCTCCTCTGAGTTTCAAAAGCATATATCTAATTTCTTCTTCAATAATTCCCTTTAGAAGCCACATATGCAGAACCTGAATTCACTAATTTATCTATTCAGAGTCTCCCAGTGTTCTTTACATCAGTAAATGGCATTAATATCTGCTATCACTCTTGTACCTAAGTAAGCAGGAGTCCTCTCCAAGCCTGGCTGCTGAAGGAGCCTCACATATTTGATCATCTTCCTCAAATTCTTCAAATTGGTTCTTTCTCCAGTGCTAGGGACTATCTCAGAGACAGCAGTGTCATTTGGGCAGGGTGCACTGAAATGAACCTAGTTTCACTGGACCTCATCTGACATGGGTCCCAGAGTTCCTACCTCAACATCTTCAAGGGGCTTCTCTGGTGCCAATGTCTGGTTCCAGTCTCTCCTCTTTGGCACTCTCCAATCATCTCCCCATCCATGCTTGACCACATGCCATAAGCAACTCAATTCCAGGAGGGCATTCATGTAAACAGACCACTCTTGCTATCCCATGTAGTTATTTCTTTTATGGGGTTGTTTGAGACTGGAGTGCCAGAATGGCACTGATGGGCTGATTTTGGATGTCTGATTTTGGTGATTCTCCTTCATGTTTCACAGCAGGCTAAGTTCAGGGCTCTGGATACCCATGATTATCACCTACTTTTGAATTTAAGTTGCATGTATGGAGACCCGTGCATTGGTTCTCACCCCTCTGTGTTCCACTGCGGTGCTTGCTGTCTTTGGTCTTCAGCGCCCCAGTGTGGCTGGGAAGGTGGAAGGCATCCTTTACCCTGTGAGCTCTCAACTGCTTGCACCCAGGAGGCTCACCTCATTCCTGCCATGGCATCTATGTCATAGGAAGGCAGTCCTTGGGGTTCTTGTTCTTATCCCCTCCGAGGAATTTCTACCCTTTTGCCACAATGCCACCTGGCTTTTCCTATCTATGTGTTAATGATGCACCTCCTCCATCAGTCTTAAATAGTGCTAAATGAAGAATGGACATTCTTTGCACAAATATAACTTTTTTTTTTTTTTTTTGCCAACAAGTTATCACCTGTCATTCCCACTGGTGTCAATGTGTTCAAGATAAGGTTGCAGGTGTCATTGAAAGAGATAGCATTCTAGGAATGCAGTGATGACAGCACCAGGAGTTCAAGAGAAGATACGGTTAGAAGATGTGTTATTTCCCAGTTTATGGTATGAAATTCAAAGTGGTACATTTGACATGATCATATAACTAATTATTGTTTACCTTGTCTTACTCTTGGTAAGGCTTGCATTTGTGGTCATGATCATGGACGCACAGTGAGACTCCGGGTGAGAGTCTTTGGAAGCTGTTCCTCACAGGAGGCAGAATGGATGATACAATGTCCAGAGTAAGGATGTGATTAGCATTCAATGCATGATACAAGGGAACTGCAGAGGCAAGAAGTTTTATGGTGTTTCAACACAACCAGATTCCAAAGACCCATGACATGCAGCAACAGTGAATAACAGTGCTGCCACCCTTCCCTGGAGTAAGAGTTATAAAAGTAGCCAAGAGTGGCACATTTGATAAAGAATACAAAGAAATGATGAGTAAAATTTAATAAGAAAACATGGTTAATACCTGGACACTAGAAAGAGTCTTCCTGTGCTGTGCTCTAACTGGACAATAAACACAGACAAAAGTATTTCTTCTTTACACATTAATCGAAATCCATTATCCACATGGGCCTGTGAATTTGGCATTAGATTCTTAAATCAAATTGTTTATACGGACAGAGTACTCACAGAAACACATTTTCCCAAAGCTCACACTACTTAGGGGTGGGTCTATCATCATTTACTCAGTTTTTAAGCAAGAAATCTGTCGATTGTCATTCATCTCTCTCTTTTCCCTCTGCATTACCTCACTTCAATATATTCACCAAGTCTATTGTCTAAATAGTTCTGTAATTCAGCCACCTTCTCCTAACTTTCCAATATCTTTATCACCAATGATAGTATTCACCTATTAACTCTTCTTACTCTGTTTGCCCCTATTCCATAAATGTAGTAAATAAAGTTGATCTTGCACTCAGCTGCTTAAAATCTTTCAATTGTTTCAGTGGCCCTTGAGAAACCTAGACCTGCTCATTACTCTAGCTTCATGTCTTATAACCTTATATAGCTTTGCTTTCCTTTTATTCTTCCTCTTTTCAACAATATTTACTAGAACCTATTATATGCAAGATACTGCACTCTATGCTAGAAATACGGCAACTAATAAAAATGGACCCTGTTCTTCCTATAATGAAGTTTAGAATAAGTGAAGAAAATAGTTTTAGTGATAATCATCACAATCATTGATGTAAAATTGTAGCTGTGTTAACTATTATACATGGAAATTATCTCTACTATGAAAGCATATGGCATGATGATTGTCCTAAAATGGAAATCAGGAATAAATGGATCTTAATTACTATGTTAAAGAGAGAAAGTGTTTTTATTAAACTGGTCAGAATTTTTCCTACTTTCTGGCATTGCACAAGCTATTTCCAGTACATGGAATGGTCTTCTCTCTTTTTGATCTTAGCATCCCCTTTGCATTTTTCACATCTTACTTTAAATATCATCCATTAACCAAGCTAGGTTCCCTATTACATGCTCAAATAGGACCACAAAGGCTTCTCCTTTGAAAGACACAAACTTTGTAATACTGTCCCTGTTAACTAACAGATTGTTGTCTGGTTGTTAAATGAGCTATGAGAATATATAATGTCCGTCATATTCACAGTTTTACTCCTAATGTGTAGCACAGAGCCTGAGATACAAGTACTCAAAAGTATTTACTGAAAAAATGAGTACAGATTATAATGACTTAGCAACTATACATGTGCTGAGTATGTCATGGACCATAAAAAAAATATGGTCCCTCTAGCCTCAAAGAATATATTCTAGTAAAAGTAATGCTTCATAGGCTGTCAAACAGGCCATGATTTCTGGGCTGTGTCTTGACAAATTGAATCCCCAGTTCCTGAAGTCTCCCAATAGAGGCTGATGTTTCATTAAAATATGCCATGGGTTGGTGAAAGAAATTCTTGAATTGTTGGACCTATTTAGATAAATAGATTTTAAAATTTCCTTTTAATATTTACTACTAATGTATATATATGGACTTCTTGTTATACTAATTTTAATGATTGAACAAAAATGAAGTTAGTTAATCCAGTTTATATATTTTAGATTTAACTCATTTATTGCTATTTTATTTATTTATTTTTGAGACAGGGTCTCACTCTGTCACCCAGACTGGAGTGTAATGGTGTAATCTCTGTTCACTGTAATGTCTGCCTCCCAGCCTCAAGTGATCCTCCCACATCAGCCTCCCGAGTAGCTGAGATTACAGGTGTATGCCACCAGCCTTGACTAAATTTGTGTTTGGAACTTTGGTAGAGACGGTGTTTCACCATGTTGCCCAGGCTGGTCTCAAAAGCCTGAGCTCAAGCAATCTGCCCGGCTCAGCCTTCCAAAGTTCTGGGATTAAAGGTATAAACCACCATGCCCAGATTAAATTATTTATTTTTAAAAAGGCAGAGAAAGTGTATTTTTATGATATTTAATAATAGAGCAAGAAAAAAACTAGTTTAGTCTTTAACACTGAACTATCAAACATCCACAGCTTTATATGTATTTTGTTTTACATGCAAATAATCACAGTTGCATGAAAATAAAATGCAAGTCAAAACCCCATGGGAATTTAGCTTGCATACCTAGCTTAGGAAATATAATGAGTAATGCTGGGAATTAATTTTTAGATGTGTTATTATGGCTTTAGCTGAGATTGGGGCATAGGTAGAGATTTTTCGACTATTTAAAAATATCTCCATATGCAGGTTTGGACATAGTAATGGCTTCTATACAATAATCCCAGAAATCAACCAATTTATATATCTATCTGATCAATCCATTGATCTAGTGATCATATATAGCCTATATATATAATCATGTATATAGGCTATATATGATCACTAGATCACATATATAGCATATATATAATCACATATAGCATATATATATGATCATATATATCTCATATATATATACATATATATGTATATAGATATACATATATGTATGTGTGTATATATATACATATATATATATATATGTATATATATACACACAAAACTGTATAGGGAACACTGACTAGAAAAATATATTTTCTGTGATGTCTTCCCATTTAGAGGATAGAAATTCTTATCTTTTATCTTTCAATACAACATATTCACTGAAGAGCAAGAGCAATTTCCCAAAGGGAAAAAACTAGGGCACATGGAGCCAGCTCTAGAGATTTAACATTTCATTTCAAAGTTCCTATCTTGACATGGAGTTGGAAAAACCATGATATTTTCCATTTTTTATTCCTAATGCAGTAATAATGAAAGTTCCTATTTTAAATATATCTATTTATATTAAAGCAACTTCAAAGTTGCTTTGTGTACCTCATAGCCTGCAGTGACTCTCAGGTTTGATGATACCTTCTGGTTTCTCATTCTGAATTTTAGTAATGCCTATTAGTAGCTTCTCTATGAAATACAGGATAATCAAAATACATCAAGTTTGAAAGCATTTGCTCGCAATGTTATTTTTTCACTCAACATATTTATTTATGGTCTACAACAGGTAAACATTATTATGTATTATCAATAGTGGTAAAATAAATCAGTCTCAATTCACAATCCAGTGAAGTTCTTCAGTGTTTGGAGAAACAATAAAGTGTATGGAGAAAGAATAAAGTTTCACACACAATGTAATTTAAAACAAAGTAAGGTTCAAAAAGTGAGTGATCATGGACAGGCAATCACGTTGGTGATGTTAACTAGAACAGCATTTCAGGGAAATGTTATTGATGAGGACCCAGATAACAATGCTAGAGGAAAACCAAATTGAATATCAACCCTAGAGGCAAGACAAGCATGACATGACATGCAAAAGAAATAAGTAGGCCAGTGTGACTGGAGCAGTGTAACAGAGAGGTAGGTAAATTAGCGTTGAGGTTGGAGTGGTAGGAACCTGACCCCCTTGGAGACTAATGGAAATATTTTTTTCCTAGGTAGGATGCAAAATCATTGGAAGCTTTGAAGAGGGAAAGTGAACGTACTTAATTTAACTTTTTAAGAAGATAATAGACTGCAAAGTGGATAAAGATCATGGGAGTGAGGGGTAAGACAAAGAGATTTTTGAAGTTATTCAGATACAAGATGATGTACTTTGCACCAAGGCAGATAACCGGTGAGATACTGCATTGGATACACTTTAAAATTAGAACATACAGAGTTTTGCTGATGTGGTGTATATGAGACAGAAGCAAATGCGTGAGAGAAGGGGAGAGAGAGAGAACAGAAGAGAGATCAACAATGGTCTTTGCATTTAGTCTGAACTAATGTGTGAATTGTGGTAACATTTTCTTAAACAGCAAATTCTACAAAAGAAGTAGAACTGGGATATATGTGAATAATACCTTGTAAGCATATTTGAAATGCTTATTAATGTATGAGTGGGGGAAATTAAAAGGCAGATATCAAGGAGAGAGATTCCTAGAGAGATGACAGATAAGTGTGAATGACTGACATAAACCAAATATTTTAAACCATAGCACATGATGAAATTACTTAAAAAGTAAAAATACAAAGGATCTGAGGAATCAATTCTAGGTCACTCCAAAACATTCACGTTGGTACGAAGAGGCTAATGGTCTTTTTTTTTTAATGTATATATTTAAGGTGTGCAATGTGATGTTTCGAGACTTGTACATAGTGAACTTATCACTACAGTCAAGCAAATTGACATATCCATCATCTCACAGTTACAGTTTTTGAAATAAGTACAACCTAAAATCTACTGTGTTAGCAAATGTCCAGCATATAATACAATATTTTTAATTATACTCTACATTAAATCACTAGACATCTACATAAGTGTAAGCTGTACCCTTTCACTTACATCTCCCCATTTCCCTGCCTTCCCCACTGCCCCTGATAACTATCATTCTACTCTATTTCTATCTATTCAACTTAAAAAAATTCCACTTATAAGAGAGATCATGCAGTATTTTCTTTCTGTGCTTGGCTTATTTCACTTACTATAATGGCCTTCAGGTACATTCATGTTGTTGCAAATGGCAGGATCCCTTATTTTTAAGGCTGAATAGCATTTCATTATATATATATGTATACTACAAATTTTTATCCATTCATCCATCAATAGACATTTGGTTTGTTTCATATCTTGGTTATTGTGAATAATGTTGCAATAAAATCCTAGAAGTACAAATCTCTTTAAGAGGTGTTGATTTCTTTTCCTTTGAGTATATACCCAGAAGAGCATTGCTGAGTCACATGTTAATTATATTTTTAATTTTGGGGGAAATCTCCCCACTGTTTTGATAACGTCTTTGCCAATTTACATTCCCACCAACAGTATACAAAAGTTTTCTTTTCTCCAACCCCTCAACAAGACTTACCTTTTGTCTTTTTGATAATTAATAATCATTCTGATGGACAAGAGTATAACTCATTGTGGTTTTGATTTGCCTTTGCCTGGTGATTAGTGAGACTGAGCACCTTGTCATATACCTGTTGACCATTTTTATGTATTTTTTTAAAATGTCTTTTCAGGTCCTTTGCCCATTTTTTTAATTGAGTTTTGGATTTTCTTTTTTTTTTTCTTTTTGTACTTTAGGTTCTGGGGTACATGTGCAGATCATTCAGGCTTGTTGCATGGGTACATATATGGCAAGGTGGTTTGCTGCCTTCATCCCCCTGTCACCTACATCTGGCATTTCTCCCCATGTTATCCCTCCCCGAACTCCCCACCCCCTCTACTGTCCCTACCTTGGCCCCGCCAACAGACCTCAGAGTGTGTGATGCTCCCCTCCCTGTGTCCATGTGTTCTCATTGTTCAACACCCACTTATGAGTGAGAACATGTGGTGTTTAATTTTCTGTTCTTATGCCAGTTTACTGAGAATGATGGTTTCCAGATTTATCCATGTCCCTACAAAGGACATGAATTCAATTTTTATGGCTGCATTGTAGTCCATGGTGTAGATGTGCACATTTTCCTTGTCCAATCTACCACTGATAGGCATTTTGGTTGGTTCCAGGTCTTTGCTATTGTAAACAGTGATGTGATGAACATACATGTGCATGTGTCTTTATAATAGAATGATTTATAATCCTTTGGGTATATACCCAGTAATGGAATTGCTGGGTCAAAATATATAAGGAACTCACACAACTCAAAATTAAAAGAAAATCCAAAACTTGTTATTTCTGCACATGTTTTGGATCTTTTAATTTTGAGTTGTGTGAGTTCCTTATATATTTTGATTATTAATCACTTTGCAGAAATAGGGTTTTCAGATACTATCTTCACATTTTGTTGATTGTTTCCTCTTCAGTGCAGAAGCTTTATAGTTTGATGTAATTATACCTGCTTATTTTTGTGTTTCTTTTGCCTGAGGTTTTGGTGTGGTATTCTAGCAATCACTGCCAAGGTGACTGGCAAGGATATTTCTCCCTATGTGTTATTCTAGGAGTTTTAAAGTTTCAAGTGTTATGTTTAAGGCATCAATTTTGAGTTGACTCTTGTGTATGGTGTAAGATAAGGATCCCATTTCAAGTTTCACCTGCATCATTAATTGAGAGACTATCCTATCCCCATTGTGTTATCTTGGTGACTTGTCAGAAATTGGTTGACCATATATGCTTAAGTTTATTTTTAGGCTACTCTGTTCCATTGTTTCATTTATCTATTCCTAGGTCAGTGTATTAGTTGGTTTTCATACTGCTAATAAATACATACCCAAGACTGGGCAATTTACAAAAATAAAAAAGAGGATATCTGAATTTACAGTTCCACTTGGCTGGAGAGGCCTCACAATCATGGGAGAAGGCAAGGAGGAGCAAGTCACATCTTACGTAGATGGCAGCAGGCAAAAAAAAAAAAAAAAAAAAAAAAAAAAAAAAAAAAAAAAGGGAGCGTTGGGTGTGAGTTAATAGGAGTTGTTGTTGGGAGGGCAAAACAAATTTTTAACACCAATAAGAGAG
>CAUYLG010039178.1:0-42929 GCA_963573385.1 Cacajao melanocephalus | reverse complement strand
CCTTTTGCCCTTCATGTAAAACTACTGTCTCTTAATCACACAAACCTAAAAAAAAAAAAAAAAAAAAAAAAAAAAAGCCACATTGTTGCACTCTTTAGGAATTGGAGACAGAATGTACCTCCCTTGGGTATTCTACCTGTCCTTTATATTGGCTTATCCAAAATTCATATTTTGAATAGGGCTCAAACCAACATTCTCCACTGAAAGGTGTTCAGCAAACTGAAATATGCTTTCCATTTTGGGAACCCACATCCTTAACATTCATCTTGAGTGACCAGTGATTTTCTACTTTGAGTCTCTGATAAAGAGAAGCTGCCTCCATTCAGAGGTGCCCTTTAGGGTTTGGACTTGTCCTCTCTTTGAGACAGACAATGCAGTGCAATCAGGGAGAGGACAAGTCCTGACCCCACTCGGCATGCTGGAGATAGCTTCTCTACCAGAGGCTCAAAGTAGGAAGTTATAACGCCCTTTATAAAGCAGCTTCTGGCTCTTGTTGACATAAAATACATAACCTACAGGGGCCTTGTGACTTGCTTGTCTGATATTCTCATTTGGCGGTGGGTGGGCCAATTCAGAATCAGTGACAAGTTGGGAAGGGTCCAACAAGCCTTGGCTGTCAAAAGGAAACAGCATATTTACGAATTCAACCAGCCTGTCCTCAGCAGCATCTTAGCATCCTGGCAGCAGTTTTACATAAAACATTAAGGTAACTATTCTTTTGGTAGAAACTTTATCTCCCTTTCTGTCACCTGAGGCTAAGCTGCTACCTGAATGGAGCCTTCAATCCACAGTGGTCCCCTAAATGCCTATGCCTGGTTCACTGGTTTGGCTGAGCTGAACTAGAACAATATCAGCAAGGCTGCTGGGGCCGTTCAATCTGAGTGGCAGCTATGCAGAATATGCACTAGTAAGTGGGCACCGTTCAAATCCATTCTCATTGATCTGGCTAGTATAGTCCTTGGTGAACTTTGTTACATTTTTACTGACTCTTAGGCTATTCCCAGTGACCTAGCTGTTTGGCATGCTAGTTTGAAAACCACAGACAGACCGATGTCCTCTTTGGGATCAATAACTATGAAAATAATTCACAGCTGCTAATCAGAACATCTGGATCACTCATATAGATAAACCATATGAGTCTGTTTTCTTATAAGACCAGCTGGAAGTAAGCAGCCAGTTGAGGCTGCACCACCCAGATCATCACCCTGGCTGCCTGAATCCATCATTGTATCAGGCATGCTAACACATCCACTGACATAGACTGGGAACAAAGGAAAGGACTCTGTATTTCTGAAGCAGAGGCCACCATGCAAGCCAGACCTGGGACTTCTGCCAGAAGCTGAACAGCTTGCCTCCAGGTGAGGCCACATCGTTTGGGGTATTGCGCAAACCCAGTCAGGTGGTGGTGGTGGTGGTGGTGGTGGCGGCGGTGCTGCTTCACCACTCTTGATTCATTTTAGGTTGCATTGTGGCTGTTTGAGTTTGATCATCTGACCCTGTGGCATTCTGGGGGGTAGACAAATGCCCCCACAAACATAAAGGACAGATTGGACTGGCTGACCTCATGCAGTCCCTCCAAAATAAGAATTGACTGCATTATTCAAAATGATCTGGAAGTGATAGGGCTCACCATTTGTTTGGGCAGCTGCACTAAAGGCCCTGAGACCTTTGCCCAAAAATCGATGTGAATACTACTTGGGCACTCCAACAAATGTAAACAATGCCTTCTTTCCAGGGACCCTCCCAAGAACTGTGCTTTTTGTGTGAAGCCAAGCATTTCTTAGCTCTCCTTGAAAACATGGTGACTCACCTTAGGGTGGTCATAAGAAAGCTCTCAGATGACCTCAAAGATCCCTCCAAGATGAGGCTGTCCTTGGTTTATCCAAAGAGCTTCCTGGAGGGGTAACTGACACACTTTTTTTATGTGCAACCTGCGGGCAGTTATCTGTGCATTGGAAGCCCTCCAATTAGCCATGGTGATATAAAATTTGTCCCTGATTTTAGCTGAAGTGATCAGTGGTGCCAACTTTGCCCTGGAAGACAATCAAATCAGTTTCAGCTCACTGGCCAGTGTTGTTATGGTTGCTACAATTGTCCTATATTTTCTGCTTGCAAGCCAAGGCAGTGTCTGTGCAAATGCTAAAACATCCTGCTATACTTGGATTAATGCCTTGGGTCAAGTGAAAAGGTCAATACAGAAACTGATAGTTTATGGGGTTTGTTTAGCTGATTAGGCCTGGGACCCCAGGAGGCATGATTGAGGTCACGACTGCTATTTGGAGTCTTGTTAGTAATAGCCTCAATTAAATTCTACGTAAGACAAATTGAAAGGATGTGTTCCAACCTCTTTCTGTCAGATTAATTCCTTGAGTATGCCACTCTAATAACTAATCAGTAGTTATTATAGTATATATTAATATATATTATTAACTCTAATAACTAGTAGTTATTATAGTGTATAATAACTACTGATTAGTTATTCGACTGGCATACTCAAAGAAATAATCAGTAGTTATTACAGTGGCATACTCAAGGACAATTCTTCAGAATCCAGGATGGTAGAGAAACCAGGGGTAGATGTTGGGAGATAACCCTTCACAGGATTCTCACATTTATCCTTATCTTATGACTTTCTTTGGTTTGCATTGTCTTTTAAAGGATGTTTGTCCAGACAGCAGTCATGGAAGATAGTTTGTCTCCCTAGAGCAGAGGGCAGGCATGTTTGCTGTCTGGTATAATAAAGGGAATTTTTTCCCCTCTGGAGTAAAGGGCAAACATGCTTACTGTCAATTATAAAAAAATTTGGGTTCCCAAAGCTTAGGCTTCCTCTCCTATAATGCAACACACTCACATGCAGGTATCATCTGACCCTCTTTGTGTTGCCTGAGAATTGGCATTTATGAAACCAGAAAAAAACAGTAGTTACTCTGGCAATGCTATTGCTTTGAGTAATAAAGCGTCCTTTATCTCTAACAAGGAATCTAATGCCTTCTACCTACCTCCGTGAAATGGTGGCCAGCTAAGTCGTCAGACTGCAAGCAGGATAGAATCTCAAACCATTTGTAGTTCTTGACCATAAGTTCCTATGCATTCAAAATATGTTAGACTTACCCCTCTATTTGGGAGGAGTCATCAGTTTTGTATATAAAAATGCGGTCTTCTTTTCCAGTTAGAAAGATGCAAGGCCCAACAGTCACCCCTCTAGGGTAAAGTTTACTAGAGAAAATAAGAGTGGCTGTGTTACTGTGAGAAGACTTATCCTCAAAAAAAGCTGGATCCTCAAAAATATGGAATGAGCCAGAGAGAGACAAAAAAAAAAAAAAGAAAGAAAGAAAAGGACCAAGGAGAGATGTTTCTCAAGGGCCCAAATCATGCTGAGGTCCTGAGCAGATTCCCTAAGTATAATTCTGTACTGCATTGTGTAGTAGAAGGTGTCATGTTTCAGCACTGCTGCAACTGAAACGTGCAGTTCATTCGACAATGAAAAACGGGAGGCCTCATCCGGCAGAGGGAGGAAAGCATCAGGATACAGCAGGCAACACTCGGGGACAAGGAAAGATAGTGGTCAGATGACGCTTCGTTACTTAGGAGGCAGAATCTTGGACCACTCTTCTCTTCTCCCAGCTTGCTCCAGCCATGACTTTTGGTTTCCTCCAACACACTAAACCTTTCCCTTTTATGGGGATACTTTATGAGCTATTACATCTGCCTGAAATGTTCCTTCCCGTGATTCTAACAAGACTAGCTATGTCTTGCACGCATTCAGTGCATTCAACAGTTTAGTGAGACCCTCTATGTGCCAGATTTTGTTACACATTTTGAGGATAAAGCAATAATAATAAACAAAACCCCAAAAGAAACTATGCACTAATACAAAATCCTGCCTTCATGGAAGTTATATTGTAGTAGAGTGTGGGAGCACAGACTATACATTATGTAAATAAACCAAGTGGGGTTTCAAATAATGGCAAATGCTGTAGAGAAAAATAAGCTGGCGAGAGAGATAGTGAATGGCAGAGTAATAGTGGGGGTTTTATATAGGGTGTAGGGAACATCTTACAGGCAACATGAACAGGAGAGGTTAGGGGGTGAGTTTGTAGATACCTGGGGGAATATGGGTCAGAGCAGAAGAAATAAGAGGTGCAAAGGCCCCGAAGTGGAGGTGTGCTATGCTGTGCTGAAGGAACAGCAGAGGCCAGCATGGCTGGAGTGCAGGGGAAAAGGGTGAACAAGGAGGAGGAGCTGAGGTCGTGCAAGTACTGAGGCTGCATCATGGTGAGTCTTGTAGGCATTGCAGGGACTCGGCTGCGGCTGTGTGTGAGAAAGCAGAATTTCCATAGTCAGATGAGCTGAAATGATGGATGATTGGATTGACTGAAGACAGAAAGACTGAGAGACAGGAGAGCATATCTCAGGGTAAGTCAGAGAGCAGATGATCTAGTGCAGAAGTGGAAAGCGGGGTCTTACATAGAAGCACAGAAGTTCTTCCTCCAGATCCACAGGAGAAGGCAGCAAAAATGGGTAGAATTGGTTGTTGGGAGCTTAGAAAGCATTTCTTCTCATTGCTTCTATTCTTGTTTTCTCACAGAGAAATAAGAGGCAGGTGCCTTAACAGAGGGTAAGAAAGGAGATATTGGAGCTTTGCAGAAATAGTAGATGACGGGCATGGTGACTCATACCTGGAATCCCATCACACTGGGGGGCTGAGGCAGGCGGATCACTTGAAACTAGGAGTTCGAGACCAGCTTGGGCAACATGGCAAAAGCCCACCTCTACTAAAAATACAAAAATTAGCTGTATGTGGTGGTGCACACCTGTAATCCCAGCTACTCAGGAGGCTGAGGCACGAGAATCACTGGAACCCGGGAGGCAGAGGTTGCAGTGAGTTGAGATTGCACCACTGCACTGCAGCCTGAGTGACAGAGCAAGGCTCGGTCTCAAAAAAAGTAGGTATACAATGGACTAGAGAAATGCAATATGATTGTCAGCAGTGTCAAGTGTCATCTAGAGGTCCCCGATCATGAATTTCATATGAGACTTGTCATCATGGCCGTATGTTTTACTCTAGGTTAAATTCAACTGTTAGTACCGGTGAGAAGTAAGCTAGACCATGTTTGTATTTCAGAAATGATCTCTACAGATAAGTCTCATTCCCACTCTAAAGTGGCCCTTCAGTGACATCAGTCTGATTTAATCCTTTGCCTTGCATGCGCCACTATGCATGTTTCTTGTTTACTTAGTTGTCTTGATGTTACCTGTTTCTTACATGGAAATATGAAAGCCAACATACCTCATTCACTGTTAAGTTTTAAAACATTGCTTGGTTTACACATACATTCGGTGTTCAGAAATATTAAATAAGCGATCACTTCCTCACTTCCATTAAAGGTAGGTAGATTGTGTGTGTGTGTGTGTGTGTGTGTGTGTGTGTGTGTTAGAAGTTGGCTAATCAGAGATTCACTTGTTTTTGAAATCATAAATCCAAGCTGGCAAATAGACATCCAACCCATGAACCACAACATGCTCTTATGCATCTATGTCTTTTTTTAAAATGCTAGAAGGAAAAAGTAATGTCTTAGGGGCTCCTTTAAATACTAAGAAAGAGTTCAGTAATTTCTTTGTCACTGGTTGAGTTTTCACACTGGAAGAGAGGACATGGTGCAGGTTGGCCTCATGGATAACCTAAGAGATCACCACTTGTTTGAAGCCCAGTTGATGAGCGGGAATGGTGAATGAGCATGCACTTATCTTACGAAGATACAAAAACATAATCAGCAGAAGATCTATGACCTTACCAATAGTTCAAAGCAGTAAATTTTTTACAATGTAAAAGGCAGAGCTTAAATGAAGTTTCTTAATTTCTCACCTTAAATTATTTTTCCTATGTGTAATTAGATGACTTCTAATCCAGTTTACAATTAAATCCAAACCAAGCATTCAGATGAGCAGACCTATGCATATAAGGTAATATACTGTGAAAACAACTCATAGGGTCTCTACTAATTTTGTACATAATGATAGGATCACTACTGTTTATCACTATGTGTAATTATATTTCAAGATACCTATGGGTGTGTGTGGGGGGACTAACAAGAGGCTAGTTACCCAGTTTACATTTTATCTGCATGTTATCTTTGCCTTTTGCTTCTTTTTCATCATTACATCAGCAACTATACTAGCAAATAGGTGAAGAATAGGGCAGACAAATGGACGAAGGTAATTCAGCTGGTAACTCCCATAAACTATGTGGGAAGAGGAATATCATGAAATTTTTCTAAAATAAAATCTCTATTCTCTCCATCACTATTTCCATTACCCTGGTTTTTGTTCATTCACTTTTGGCCTTGACTATTGCAGTCTCTTCTATACTTGCTTTCATCCAATCCGTTCCCCATATGGTATTCTAAGTGCTATTCTTGAAATGCAAATTGAACCGTGTTTTTCCCCTGCTTAAAACCCTCAGTGGCTTATGGATGGGCTCAGTGTCTACTCCTTAAGTTTTCAGGGTCCTTCAGGATATGAACTGGTCACCTCTGTGGCCCTCCTCTTCTCACTTATGACATCTCAACCATGTCAAAATAATTCCATATCCTCAAATATATCTTGATTTTCAAGTTCGAGTTTTTACCAGTTCTCCCATCACTTGTGTGCTTTTCCTGGAAAACTCCTACCACTCTCCAACTATCAGAAAACATTGCACCAGTACCTCTACTCTTCTAGGTAGAGGTTTTAAGGTAGGAGACTGGCAGGGTTTATTTCCTAGGCCAGACAGGATGGAGTGAAGAAACTGGCCAGAAACAATAGGTAGCACTAAAGGCAACCTCTAGTTACCCTCACTGCCCATTAGTATAAGACACTCCCACCATCACCGTGACAGTTTACAAATGCCATGGCAACAACCTGTTAGTTACCACTCCTTATTCATGGCAATAGCCCCTAGGTTACTACCCCCCCCCTTTTTTTTTTTTTTTAGAGATTTCTGAATAACCCACCCCTTAACTTGCATATAATTAAAGGTGGGCATAAATACAGCTGCCAACAGCCCATATGCTTCCGGCTCTGGGTGCACTGCCTAAGCATTAGCCCTGGTCTGCAGTGAGCAGCTCTGGTTCATTCAATGTTGCTGTCTAATACCACCAGCTTTTAATTCTTTCCTGGGCAGAATCAAGAACCTTGACAGGCTAAACACCAATTTGGGGGCGTGCCCGTCCTGCATCAGTTAGGTTTCTTCTTTCTGTAATTTTTCATTGTCATCCACTTTTCTTTTTCCTTATTTTTAAGGTCATTGAGAGCAGGGACTGTGTCTGTCATATTTCTTTTTGCAGTCCCAATACATTTCACAATGCTCAGCTCCTGGTAAATGTTTGGTAGATCTTTGACATTTTGCTCACTGTAACAGATTTAGAATTGTATTTTGGTTATGTATATCTGCATATACAAATATGTAATTGACACATACAGTCACAGGTTATATTATTTTGTTTATTTTTGTTAGGATGATTTGAATGTTCAGAGCACTTTTAATTCATAACATTTCATGGCTTCATTATGTTAATAGACTTAATTAGGCATCTGTATGAGATCCTCTGTCAAACTTGAGTGGTGTCTTAAGACTGGCTGATAAATGCACCTACGATTAAAAAAACAAACATAATGTTACCAAAGTCGGCTGGCTGAGACAATATGAAACACCATTCTTGAAAATGCTATTTTCTATGATTTCATTGTGTACAGACTTGGAGGCTTGGCCGCTCTTGATCATGTGATGACGTAGGACCTCAGATCCATATTATGGTACATTGAACATTGCAAACAACTGCTATGATACACTCACTTTCCTCCTCTGAGTCAGTGACATGAGCTGCTTCGGTGGAATGCACTGTGGAAGGTTATGGGTGACATACACAACAGAAAGGTTTTTGCCTAACACTCTGGGAAAATGTGGATAATGCTATTTGTTCATAGTCATGGGCATGCTTGAATGATGACATGGATTCTGTTTCCTTGAAATGGCAAGAGCTTTTAAACAAGCATATGTGAAGCTAAGCCTGAGGGCAAGAATTCCTGGCAGCTGAGGAAAGGGGAGGCATAGCTTGCCAATGCCATCTGCTTAATTTTCCTAATAATCTAACACCTGCCAGTGAGACTCATCTTGTATCCCAAAATGGCTGAGAACTGTAGAAACACCAACAAAAACTTCCGAGTCTCTCACCCTCATTACTAAGAGAGTGGCTTTCCACCTTACCTACTTAGTCTAAAATGATGAGGATATTAGCATCTCTGAGTGCCATCATCACTGCTATTAAGCCATGTTTCCTGAGAGCCTATGGCATTCTTGGCACACTCTGTTTGAAATAAGAGACTGATTAAATAAAAGGCTTCAGAGAGAAATCAACCTTTCACCTGATAGTACTCTTTCTTGACGTTTCCATCAGCTTCCAGGTAGGCAGTCAGATAAGGATGTAATTTCTTTCAGTTTTCTTGTAACTAGCTTTAAAATTTAACTTTTTTTTTTTTTTTTTTTTTTGAGACGCAGTCTCACTCTGTTGCCCAGGCTTGAGTGCAGTGGCGTGATCTTGACTCACTACAACCTCTGCCTCCTGGGTTCAAGCTGTTCTGCCTCAGTCTCCCCAGTAGCTGGGACCACAGGTGTCTGCTAATTTGTGTATTTTAATTTGTATATTTTTATCATGCCCAGCTAATTTGTGTATTTTTGGTAGAGCCCACCATTTTGGCCAAGATGGTCTCAAACTCCTGACCTCAAGCGATCCTCCTTTCTCAGCCTCTTAAAGTGCTGGGATTACAGGTAAAATTTAACTCTTGAGTAAGTACTTATCTCACCCAGAAGAGTGGAAGAATGCGTGTATTCTAATGCAAAACAACCAGAATTTGGTTTAATTAGTGATCAAGTCTAAACATGTATTTCAAACCAGAATTTTCTCTAAAATATTCTTGTCTAGTTTTCAAAATTCCTTATAGCTGTAGTCTGTTAAAGTCCTCATTGCTCCATGAAAGGAAGGGCTGCATAAGGATGGGGGCAGGCGTGGCTATTCAGGGAGTTGAAAAATGTTCCCCTGAAAGTTATATACTTCTTCAGAATTACAGTTGATAAATGAGAGTAGGGATATTTGAGGAATAATAATTTACCTGTTATGACTACATGATCTCATTGATCTCTCCAAGTAGTAAGTGATGACATTTCTTAAAATACTAGGGCTTGTGACTAAAGTTTAACCTAGCACATGTTAATTCTTTGAAGAATGGGAAGAAATTATGTGAATGGTCTTAATATCACCTCTGGGAAGCAGGTTCTATTTTCATGGACACTTCCAATCTAGAATAAAGAGAAATAAGTTGTCTAACAGTAGATATCCTGTGGTCAGATTGATTTTCGTTGTGTATTAAGATTTGTATAGGAAACCGCTCCTGTGAGGTGAAAGCATCAAATTCTCATCTTTTGGAACCACGTATCATAGGAGTAAGAAGTGATTGGTTGTTGTGAGAATACATACAGAAGTCACTGGTATTGGTCTTATTATTCTAAGGTTGTCATTGACCTACAGTCTCTCATATAATGTATTTTCCTGACAGATTTTTTAATAGACTGACATACACACTCCAGGAAATATAATCAAGAATAAATATATAATCTGTTGACAGGATTTTACAGAGATCAAATCATCATGTACTTTGGATTTTCATTGCATTTTATATTCCATGCCTAGTTTTATTGTCCAGGATTGAGTAGAATCCATCATTAATCAGCACATTAATATTTTCATTATTCTTTAATTAGTATATTTGATGCTGATTATAAAGATAGTTTACTTGTAAGAATTATTTTTGAGCTTGATAGGCGGCGCCAAGGTGGCCAAGAGGAGGCGACACTGGGATGCAGCTCCGAGCAAATGAGACGCAGAGGGCTAGAGGACTTTATGATTCCAAATGAGGTGCTGGGTTGGTTTCAGGGGGACTGGAAGGACTCTGAAAATAGCCCAGGGAAGGAGTCAAAGCAGGGTGAGAGCTGCCCAGGGAGAACAAACCAAGACAGGGTGGGGCACCTGGCACAGTCCCCACCTGGAATGTGCAGCCAGCTTGGAGGGTCAGGGGACTTCACCCCCTCAGTGCTCTGATTCAGATCCTATGCTTACCTCCTCCCTCCTTCAACCTACAGTCCATGAGAGCCCCACCAGACTGGGGGTGCTGTGGGTTGTCGATGCATATCTGAGCGAGGGCTCCTGCCTGGTGCCACAAGTTATCAGCCAGACCTGGGTGGAAGTTTGGACTAATGCCAGTGGTACGGAACAGCCCATCCCACAGAAAGAGGCAGAGATGAAAGCAGGAAAACACGTCATAAGACCTGGCAGGCCCCACCCCCCACAAAACTCAAACTGAAGCCCGCACACCAGAGAGCTTGGCAGCAAATACACCAGTTTGACCCCAACCAGGAAGATTGAGCTTGGGGAAGGAGAGAAGCCATTGGGAAGGCAGGGCTAATTTCATCTGCAAACAAACCCCAGGGGAAAACCACCCACCTAGCAACCTGTCTGAATCTGAGACAACCCAGCAGCGCCTCTACAGGCCAAAAAAGATACAGTTCCAACCGCAACAGAAAGGATGTCCACTCAGATTTCTCCTGAAATCACCAACTTCAAAGATCAAAGGGAGATAAATCCAGGAAGATGGGAAAAAAGCGCAAAAAGGATGAAACCTTCAAAGACCAGAACACCTCTTCTCCTCCCAGGGATCACAACTCCTCACCATCAAGGGTACAAAACAAGACAGACAACGAGTTTGATAAATTGACAGAAGCAGGCTTCAGACGGTGGATAATAACAACCTTTTCTGAATTAAAAGACCATGTTCTAACCCAATGCAAAGAAACTAACAACCTTGATAAAAGGTTAGACAAAATGCTAACTAGAATAACCAGCTTAGAGAATAATGTAAATGACTTGACGGAGCTGAAAAACACAGCACAAGAATTTTGCGAGGCATGCACAAGTTTCAACAGCCGAATCAATCAAGTAGAAGAAAGGATATCAGAGATAGAAGATCAAATCAATGAAATAAAATGAGAAGGCAAGTTTAGAGAAAAAAGAGTGAAAAGAACAAAGCCTCCAAGAACTATGGGATTATGTGAAAAGACCTAATCTGTGCTTGATTGGCATACCTGAATGTGACGGGGAGAATGAATCCAAGTTGGAAAACACTCTTTAGGATATTATCCAAGAGAACTTCCCCAACCTAACAAGGCAGGACAATATTCAAATCCAGGAAATACAGAGAACACCACAAAGATATTCCTCAAGCAGAGCAACCCCAAGACACATAATCATCAGATTCACCAGGGTTGAAATGAAGGAAAAAATCCTAAGGGCAGCCAGAGAGAAAGGTCGAGTCACCCATAAAGGAAAGACCATCAGACTCACAGTGGATGTCTCAGCAGAAACTCTACAACCTAATAGGGAGTGGGGGCCAATATTCAACCTCCATAAAGACGAGAACTTTCAACCCAGAATTTCATATCTAACCGAACTAAGCTTCATAAGTGAAGGAGAAACAAAATCCTTTACAGACAAGCAATTGCTGAGAGATTTCGTCACTAAAAGACCTGCCTTACAAGAACTCCTGAAGGAAGTACTTAACGTGGAAAGGAAAAACCAGTACCAGCCACTGCAAAAACGTACCAAATGGTAAAGAACAATAATGCAATGAAGAAACCACATTAACTAATGGACAAAACAACCAGCCAGTAACAAAATGGCAGGATCAAATTCAAACATAACAATATTAACATTAAATGTAAATGGCCTAAATGCCACAATCAAAAGATACAGACTGGCAAACTGGATAAAAAGTCAAAACCGAACAGTGTGCTGTATTCAGGAGACCCATCTCACGTGCAAAGACTCACACAGACTCAAAAGAAAGGGAAGAAGATCTACTAAGCAAATGGAGAGCAAAAAAAAGCAGGGGTAGCAATCCTAGTCTCTCATAAAACAGACTTTAAACCAACAAAGATCAAAAGAGACAAGGGCATTACATAATGGTAAAAGGATCAATGAACAAGAAGAGCTAATGATCCTAAACATATATGCATCCAATGCAGGAGCAGCAAGATACATAAAGCAAGTTCTTAATGACCTACAAAGAGACTTAGACTCCCTCACAATAATAGTGGGAGACTTTAACACTCCACTGACAATATTGGACAGATGAATGAGACAGAAAGTCAACAAGGATATCCAGGACTTGAATGCAGATGTGGACCAAGCAGACCTAATAGACATTTACAGAACACTCCACCCCAAATCCAAAGAATACACATTCTTCTTAGCACCACATCACACTTACTCTAAAACAGACCACATAATTGGAAGTACATCACTCCTCAGCAAATGCAAAAGAATGGAAAGCATAACAGTCTTTCAAACTACAGTGCAATCAAATTAGAACTCAGGATTAAGAGAAGCACTCAAAACTCACAATCACATGGAAACTGAACAACTTGCTCCTGAATGACAAATGGATAAACAATGAAATTAAGCAGAAATAAAAACGTTCTTCAGAACCAACGAGAATGAAGACAAAACATACCAGAATCTATGGGACACATTTAAAGCAGTATCTAGAGGGAAATTTATAGCAATAAATGCCCACATGAGAAATAAGGAACAATCTAAAATCGACACCCTATCGTCAAAATTGAAAGAGCAAGAGGAGCAAGATCAAAAAACTCAAAAGGTAGCAGAAGACAAGAAATAACTAAGATCAGAGTAGATCTGAAGGAGATAGAGATACAAAAAAGCCTTCAAAAAACCAATAAATCCAGGAGCTGGGTTTTTGAAAAGATCAACGAAATAGATTGCTAGCTAGACTAATAAAAAATAAAAGAAGAATCAAATAGATGCAATAAAAAATGATAAAGGGGAGATCACCACCAATTCCTCGTAAATACAAACTACTATCATAGATTACTATGAACAGCTCTATGCACATAAACCAGTAAATCTGGAAGAAATGCATAAATTCCTGGACAATTGCACCCTCCCAAGACTAAGCCAGGAAGAAGTTGAAACCCTGAATAGACCAATAACAAGGTCTGAAGTCGAGGAAGCAATTAATAGCCTACCAACCAAAAAAAGTCCAGGTCCAGACGGGTTTACAGCCAAAGTCTACCAGACATACAAAGAGGAGCTGGTACCATTCCTGTTGAAACTATTCCAAACAATAAAAAAAGAGGGAATCCTCCCTAACTCTTTCTATGAGACCAATATCATCCTGATATCAAAACCTGGCAGAGACACAACTAAAAAAGAAAACTACAGGGCAATATCCGTGATGAATATTGATGCAAAAAATCTTCAATAAAATACTGGTAAACCAAATCCAACAGCACATCAAAAAGCTTATCCACCATGATCAAGTAGGCTTCATCCCAGGGATGCAAGTCTGGTTCAGCTTATGCAAATCTATAAATGTAATCCACCACATAAACAGAACCAAAGACAAAAACTACATGATTATCTTAATAGATGCAGAGAAGGCCTTCGAAAAAATTCCACAGCCATTTATGCTAAAAACTCTCAATAAACTAGGTATCGATGGAATGTGTCTCAAAATAATAAAAGCTATTTATGACAAACCCTCAGCCAATATCACACTAAATGGGCAAAAACTAGAAGCATTCCCTTTAAAAACTGGCACTAGACAAGGATGCCCTCTCTCACCACTCCTATTCAATATAGTATTGGAAGTTCTAACCAGAGTAATTAGGCAAGAAAAAGAAATAAAGGGCATTCAGTTAGAAAAAGAAGAAGCCAAATTGTCCCTGTTTGCAGACAACATGATCGTATATTTAGAAGACCCCATCATCTCAGCCCAAAACCTTCTTAAGCTGATAAGCAACTTTGGCAGAGTCTCAGGATACGAAATCAATGTGCAGAAATCACAAGCATTTCTATACACCAACAACAGACCAACAGCCAAATCATGAGCAAACTCCCATTTACAATTTCTACAAAGAGAATAAAATACCTAGGAATACAACTAACAAAGGATGTAAAAGATCTCTTCAAGGAGAACTAAAAACCACTGCTCAAGGAAATAAGAGAGGATACAAATAGATGGAAAAACATTCCATGCTCATGGTTAGAAGAATCAATATTGTGAAAATGGCCATACTGTCCAAAGTAATGTATAGATTCAATGCTATCCCCATCAAGCTACCATTGACCTTCTTCACAGAACTGGAAAAAACCACTTTAAACTTCATATGGAACCAAAAGACAGCCCGCAAAGCCAAGACGATCCTAAGTAAAAAGAACAAAGCTGGAGGTATCATGCTGCCTGACTTCAAACTATACTACAAGGCTACAGCAATCAAAACAGCATGGTACTCATACCAAAACAGAGATATAAACCAGTGGAACAGAGCAGAGGCCTCAGAAACAACATCATACATCTACAACCATCTGATCTTTGACAAACCTAACAAAAACAAGCAGTGGGGAAAGGATTCCCTGTTTAATAAATGGTGTTGAGAAAACTGGCTAGCCATGTGCAGGAAGGTGAAACTAGACGCCTTCCTTACACCTTATACAAAAATTAACTCCAGATAGATTAGAGATTTAAACGTAAGAACTAACACCATAAAAACTCCAGAAGAAAACATAGGCAACACCATCCGGGACATAGGCACAGGCAAAGACTTCATGACTAAAACACCAAAAGCAATGGCAACAAAAGCCAAAATAGACAAATGGGATCTAATTAAACTTAAGAGCTTCTGCACAGCAAAAGAATTAATCATTAATGTGAACCAGCAACCAACAGAATTGGAAAAAATTTTTAGAAGCTACCCATCTGACAAAGGGCTAATATCTAGAATCTACAAAGAACTGAAGCAGATTTACAAGAAAACAAACAAACAAGCCCATTCAAAAGTGGGCAAAGGATATGAACAGACACTTTTCAAAAGAAGACACATATGTGGCCAACAAACATGAAAAAATGCTCATCATCACTGGTCATTAGAGAAATGCAAATCAAAACCACATTGAGATACCATCTCATGCTGGTCAGAATGGTGATCATTAAAAAATCTGGAGACAGCAGATGCTGGAGAGGATGTGGAGAAAAAGGAACAATTTTACACAGTTGGTGGGAGTGTAAATTAGTTCAACCATTATTGAAGACAGTGTGGCAATTCCTCAAAGATCTAGAAATAGAAATTCCATTTGACCCAGCAATCCCATTACTGGGTATATACCCAAAGGATTATAAATCCCTCTATTATAAAGACACATGCACAAGTATGTTCGTTGCAGCATTGTTTATGATAGCTAAGACCTGGAACCAACCCAAATGCCTATCAATTATAGACTGGACAAAGAAAATGTGGCACATATACACGATGGAATACTATGTAGCCATGAAAAATGACGAGTTCGTGTTCTTTGCAGAGACATGGATGAATCTGGAAACCATCATTCTCAGCAAACTGACACAAGTACAGAAAACCAAACACCGCATGTTTTCACTCATAGGCAGGTGATGAACGATGAGAACACTTGGGCACAGGGGAGAGAACAACACTGAGTGGACTAGGTGAGGGGGTGGAGTGGCGGGGAGGGGTGGTATAGCGGCGGGGGGCGGGGAGGATGGGGAGGGATAACACCAGGAGAAATGCCTGATTTAGGCCAAGGGGAGGGAGCGCAGGGGGATGGAGACAGCAAACCACCATGGCATGTATGTACCTATGCAACAATCTTGCAGGATGCAGCATGTGCACATGTACACCAGAGCCCAATATACAATAAAAAAATAAATAAGTTATTTTTGAAACCAAGTTAAAAGAAATATCAGTATTTAACACTCTCTATACAAAACAATGTAATGAAATGATATTTTTTTCTGAAAAAGGTGTAATTGGTAGCCCGATTTTACCCAGAGGAAAGTTACAAATTATAACTCACAGAAGGATGAAACAAAAACACAGTTACCTGCATATTTGATATCCTGGAGAATGTCAAAGTTCTAAATCTTGAGATGCAGTGTCATATCATGGGTAAATTTTAAAAAGACATAAAAAGCATTGAGAATAGCAAACCACAGATCCAAAGTCAGTAAGTTCATGACTTCCCAATTACCTTCAGATTCCATCCTAGTCATACCTTTAATGGATTTTCTGTATGTTTCAGGTGTGTCTACCTGCGTGTGTGTTTGTGTGAAAACTAAGGGAACTAGAAATACACCAGGCATTTTTTTTCTCTGTTGTACATCCTTGATCAGTTCTAGATTAAAAGGGAAGAAATGGTTGCTGTTGAAGATCCTTGTGAGAAACAAGAATTTCCAATTTTCTTATGATCCTTTGAGTACTTAGTCTCTTTTTTGGCTTCTGTATTATTTTATCTTTCATTTTGAAGATAACGGGAACTTACTTCTCCTAACTAAAACTTTGTACCTTTGACTATCATCTTTCCTTTCCCTCTCCTCTCCTTAGCCTCTGGTAACCATCATTCTATTCACTATTTCTAGGAGTTTGACTCTTCTGTAGTTCACATGTAAGTGAGATCATCAGTATTTGTCTTTCTCTGCCTGGCTAATTTCACTTAGTATATGTCCTCTAGATTAATGTGTGTTGTTGCAAATGATACAGCTTCCTACTTTTTTAAGGCTAAATAATATTCCATGGTGAGTGTGTGTGCATATGTATGTACATAAACACACACCTAACATTTTTTTTGAATCCATTCATTCATGATGGGCACTAAATTTTGCCATAGCTTGGCTATTGTGAATAATGCTGCAATAAACATGGGAGTGCAGTCATCTCTTCAATAAACAGTTTCAAATCTGTTGGACATACTGTTTTTCCACATTTTATTTTCAACCCCACAAGTAGGACTGCTGGATAATCTATTTTTAGTGTTTTCAGGAACCTCCACATTGTTTTCTAAAATGGCTGTAGTGATCTACATCCTCAGCAAAGACTGTACAAGAGTTCCGTTTCCTCCACATCCTCACCGTCACTTAAATTTTCATTGTTTTAAAAATCAGAGGCATTCTATTGGTTGTGAGGTAGTATTTCATGGTTTTAATTTGTATGTCCATGGTTAGTGTTGTTGAGCATTTTTTCATATATCTGTTGGCCTTTTATATGTCTTCTTTTGAGAAATATGTATTCATGTCCATTGGCCATTTCTTAAATAGGGTTATTGTTATTGATTGGTTTGGGTTATTTATATATTTTGGCTATTAGCCCTTTTCCTGATGTATAATTTGCAAACATTTTCTCCCCATCTGCGTGTTCTCTTCACTCTATTGCTTCTTTTGCTCTGTGGAAGATTTTTAGTTTCACATAATCCCATTTGCAGATTTTTGCTTTTGTTTTCTGTCCTGTTGGAGTTATATCCAAGAAATAACTGCTTAGACCGATGTCATGAAGCTTTTCTCCTTTGTTTTCTTCTTGTAGTTCTACAGCTTCTGGTCTTATGTTTAGTCCATTTTGAGTTGATTTTTGCATAAGGAATGAGATAAAAGTACAAATTCATTGCTCTATGGTTTCTTTAGTACCGTTTATTAAAAAGATTGTCCTTTCTCCATTATGGGTTCTCAGCACCTTTGTCAAAAATCAATTGACCACAGATAACTTACATTTATTTCTGGAGTCTGTATCCTATTCCACTGGTCAATGTGTCTGTTTTTTATGCCAGTACCTTGGTGTTTTGAGTACTTTATATTTTGAAATGTTGTAGTGTGATGCTTCCAGCTTAGTTCTTTTTGCTCAAGATTGCTTCGGTTATTTAGGATTTTCTGTGCTTTCATATATATTTTATGATTCCTTTTTCTGTTTCTGTGAAAAAATGGCATTGTGATAGGGATTGCATTGAATCTGTTAGGTAACACATTTAAAAATGTCCATACTTTGGATAGTATCAATATTTTAACAATATTCTTCCAATACATGAACATGGGATACATTTCTATTTATTTGTGCCACCTCCATTTTTTTCATCAATATTTTATAGTTTTCAGTAAACAGATCTTTCACTTCATTGGTTAAATCTACTCCTAAGTATTGTACTTTATATATGCTATTGTAAGTGGAATGGTTTTCTTAATTTTTTTTCAGATAGTTCATTGTTAGTGTACAGAAATGCTGCTGATTTTTATATATTGATGTGTATCCTCCAACTTCACAAAATTTATTAGTTCTAATGGTTTTATGGTGGAGTCTTTAGGGTTTGTTTGTGTTTTTTTTTTTAATCATGTCGTTATCAGGGACACAATTTACTCTTCTTTTTCCATTTGGATGCCTTCTGTTTGTTTTTTTTTTCTTCTAAGCATTGCTTTGGCTAGGACTTCTGGGAAGAAGTGGTGAGAGTAGACATTTTCATGTTGTGCCTTTTCTTAGAGAAAAGCTTTCAACTTTTCACCATTCAGATGTTAGCTTTTGGCTTGTCATACATGGCTTTTATTTTGTTGAGGAACATTCTTTCTATACCTAATGTGATGAGAGTTTTTATCATAACAGGATGTTGAATTCTGTCAAATGTTTTTTCTACATCTATTGAGATGAATGAAATTATTTTGTCATTTTTTCTGTTAATATGGTGAAATATGGTGAATTATATTTATTGATTTGTGCATGTTGTTGAGCCACCTTTGCATCCCAGAAATAAATCCCACTTGATGGTGAGTAATGTTTAACGTATTAGTGTATTCAGTTTGCTAGTATTTAGTATTTTTCTTTTTTTTTTTTTTTTTGAGACAGCATCTCCATCTGTCACCGAGGTTGGAGTGCAGTGGTGCATTTACAGCTCACTGCAGGCTTAAATTCCTGAGCCCAAGTGACTCTTCTGCCTCACCCTTACAAGTAACTACAACTATAGGCACATGACGCTATGCCTGGCTAATTTTTTATTTTTATTTTTGTAGAGATGGAGTCTTGCTGTATGTTAACCAGGCTGGTCTTGAACTTCCAGGCTCAATCAATTCTCTGGCCTTGGCATCCCAAAGTGCTGGGACTCCAGGGCCAGTTTGCTCATATTTGAGGACTTTTGAATCTCTTTATCTGGGATATTGGCTGGTAGTTTTCTCTCCTTTTTCTTTTTTTTTTTTTTTTCTGAGATAGAGTCTTGCTCTCTCTCTGAGGCTGGAGTGCAGTGGTGCGATCTGAGCTCATTGTAATCTCCCTCCTCCTCAGTTCAAGCAATTCTCCTGCTTCAGCCTCCCAATAGCTGGGATTACAAGCACCTGCCACCGTGCCCAGCTAATTATTGTATTTTTTTTAGTAGAGAATGGGTTTCACCATGTTGGCCAGGAACTCCTGAGCTCAGGTGATCCACCTGCCTCAGCCTCCCAAAGTGCTCCCAGAGCTGGGAGATTTAGAATGCAGCTAGTCCCTCAGATAGTAGCTATAAAAAGCTGGGGTGCTCAATGCCAGGACAAACTTTTTTTAGGAGGAAATAGTAGAGCTGAGGTTATTGCTGGAGTGAGCTGGGGAGAGGGCTCAAAGTGCCCAGGTCCTACTCAGGCTGCTGGAAGTCTAATGTTAGTTGGCCCCATTAGCTGTCTGATGCGGACTAGTTAGACGCTCAGCAGTCAGCGCAACAGGTGGCAGAGCATGCTGACAAATGCCTTCCAGAGAAACCGGGATCTTTTGTGTTTTATTCCACTCTCTGCCCTTTTCCAGAAATGAAGCCCCTCCACGTGTTTGTGTGTCCATACAAAACTGCCCTTTTTTTTCCTGTGGTCAAGAGAGCCTTGTATATCCCTAGTCAGCTTTGCTCCAACTTGGTGAATCAAGAGCCAAACCGTGGGGAACCTTTGAATTAGGGCACTAAATGTGTGGTTCAAACTCTCCTAGCCTCAGGGAAAAGCTGTGTGTTAGGAATTCCTTTCCAATTGTATTGTGTAGTCCCTGGGGTGGGTCCATGCCCAAGTGTACCTCAGCTTTTCCTACTCATTTGATGTTATATTTTCTTAGTTGCCCAGTTCATAGGAATCTTTCAATTCCTTTCTGATTTTCTCTGAAAGGGAACTGACCCATGAACACGTTTATTTGGTGCATCTGTGTGTGAGTGAAGAGTTTAAGACCAGCCTGGGCAACAAGGTGAGACCCTGTCTCTAACAAAAAAAAAAAAAAAAAAAAAAAAAGGAAAGTGCATTAAGTGATGCATTTCTTGAGTGAACAGAGAAATCAAAGCTGCCATACATTAGATAAAGGATTTTAGGATCACTGCATTTCCCTTCAAACTCTACAGTGACACCATCTCAATGTTTTCATTTAAAGTTAGCTGCAGAGCTGCTTCAGACATCTCATTTCTCTTCATTTTTGACTTAGTTTTTTCTTTCTGGGCTTTCTTTTTCCATTTAATCTTGAAATTTATGATTTCTTAAGGATATACCTTGAGATTAATTTCATATATTAATCTGTAACATGCTAAGCCATTTTATTCTACATACTCAGACTGTTTATTATGGAGAAGCTTTCTTTTATGATATGTTTGATTATTTTGATTGTTTTCATTTCTGTTTTTGATGGTCTTCAAGAATGTTAATTTTTTGTTAAATATTCCTTTTAATATTAGCTGTCTTTGTTTGAGACAAAGTCTCGCTCTGTCATCCAGGCTGGAGTTAAGTGGTGCCATCTCCCTTCACTGCAACCTCTGCCTCTTAGGCTCAAGGGATCCTCCCATCTTAGCCTCCCAAGTAGCTGGGACTACAGGTGTGAGTCACTACACCTATTTTTTGTAGAGATGGGGTTTCTCCATGTGGCCCAGGCTAATCTCCAACCCCTGAGCTTAAGCGATCCGCCCACCTATCTCTCAAAGTGCTGGGATTACAGGCGTGAGCCACCATGCCCAGCCTGTCTTTGCTGTTTTTAGGTCTTCGTTTTCCCTTAGGAATTCTTACACATAAGTTTTTCTCTACAATAGTGATTTAATTTCCTGCATTCTAACCTTTATAATTCACTTAATAATCCTCCTATTTTGATTTTCTTTCTGGATTGCCTCACCACCACCATCTCCCTGTAATCCTATCTCCTATCTTAATCATGTCTCCTTTCGTCTTATTTTATACTGCTTTTGCATGATTTTGTGGTCTACATTTTATTGGATACAAAGCAGATTGCATTTGCAATTTTTACTCTTCACTTAACCAGTGAGTCTACTGGACAACACAGGATGACAATTCAATTAGTACATTCATGAATACTAAGCTGAGATTTGGGGAGTTTCTGCAGTTCTTACGACAAATTCCTTGAGTATGTTAAAGTTTCCAAAAGTGGCACAGAATGATCTTGAACAACATCATGGACTTTTTTTTACCAATCCCCAATTCCAGAAGAACCACTTATCTGTCACAGCAATGATGGAGTCCCTCTTCAAGAATCTGCATCACTACTTCGACTGTTTATACCCCAATGTCTGTGTCCCACAATCTTTCCTCTAAGGGATGCTGGGATTCCAGGTTCAGAGTGGCTTAAATTTATTAATATAGAAAGAAGAGTGGGAAAAGCCCAAGATCGATGGAAATATGTGTAAGCTATAGGTGGCACTTCAATCTCTTGAAACTTCTCAAGAAAGGTCCCCAGCCAACACATAAGATAAACTCTTGGACCTGCAGATACTATGAACTCAAACGCATGGTAGGTATTCATTCAATGCTTGGGTTCAGATCAAGTGTAAATAGGGCTAAGAGACAAAATTAGTCAATTATTTTTAAAAGCTGGAAAGTAAATTTTATTAAGGAAAACTGAGATCCTTTCACCTGGATAAGAAAAGGCTGAAAGGGAATGTAATAACTAGACAGAAGTGATCTATTCTTCCTAGCTATTGCAACAACGGTAGAATAAACTGGCTTAGAGAACGAGACACTTTGTTTACACACATTACACCATATTTTTGACGTTGTGGTTTTGTTATAACTTCTACAAGAGACAATCCCGTGAATGTCTTTAAAAAATAGGTAACAGCTGCATGTATGTGAAATTACTTGTATAAAGGTTAATAAATTCACCTTACATATACTACTAATCCCAACATTCTAATGTTTTTTCACTTTTTTGGAGATAAATGCTCTATTTAATGGCTTTCTAAAATTTGGTATAAAACATTTCTTTTGTAACAAAAGCTGTTCATAGGCTCCATAATATTTTCTTAATTATTAAATATTATTAAATAAAAGAAACCAGGGTTATTTACTGACAGAATACATTTTCTAAATCAGGGTTGCTTTAGGATTGCTACCCAGTTTTCCATCCTTTTCATACCCCAAACATATAGTTTCTATCCAAGGTCGTGGTTTCCCTTGTTAGAGATACTTGGGGTTATCCCCTGATACGACTGACCACGGTATTTCTCTCTGGATAACCTAAAGTGTTATACAGTTACTCTATTAATAGAAGTAATGTGACAAAAAAAAATTAGTGAGTGGCTTGCTCCTAGTACTTTCCCAGGATGTATGCAAATGTAACTGAAATAGATGATTCCAACTCCAGTCCTAGTGCTGAGGAATTATTAAAATAAAGCTTATGTAGAAGTGATATTATTGTGAACTAAGTAGCCTCTTGGGTTTCATATTCAAATATAATTAATGTACACTCAGAAGGACAGAAAACTGTAAGTGCCTCATCTGTATTCATTGTTCTGTATCTAACTTAAGTCTAAATGATTTGCATAAAGAGCTGCTTGCTCTGTTTCTTTCCCAGATAGTCACAGTAGGCAATTTCTTTTGTGGCCAGTTACAGGGCCCTTTCTCTAAGGAAAAGGAATATTTTGGGAAAAGCAGATTGGGAAATTAACACTTTCCCTATGTGGCATAAAATCTAGGTATATAGGATTCTAACTGATGCATAAGGAATCATGAATTAGGGCCCTGCCTACTTGGAACAGAAAGGGGCAAGTCAAGTTATTGTGCTACCTAATATTATTTCTGGCTCCTTTTATATGGTGTCCAGCATGGTGATGAGGAATGTGGGAAGTAGGTTAAAGAGGAAAGACGCTTATATTTAAAGAAATCATTAATAGTTTTCTTCTGTGAGTCAGGCTTGAATTTAGTCCCCTGGCATAGCAGACGCTGATTAGTCAATAACGTCTAATATTAGAGTGGAGATTTCTGCTTTGTCTCCTTGTCTGTTTTTCTAGGACCCTAAAAGTAGACTGTAATTAGGAAAATGTTTTCCAGTATTGGTAACACTCTCATCTCATCAGGTCAGATTACCTCAGTATAAATTATAAATTTTCAGACTAAGTGTAGTAAAGCAGGTCTTTATGGAAATTAGGTAGGAGAGGCAGCTTTGGTACTTAAGCAATTCCTAATTAGTTTAGGAAACGGGTGGTATTAGCTAGTGGGGTTTTTTGTTTTTTGTTTTTCTTTGGCCTTAAAATGTGGGCTCTTAGTCAGATGTCACTCAGATTGAAAGCACAGTCTCAGATTGAAAGCACAATCCTACTAGGATTGACAGAAGGCAAGGAGAGGCATACATAGGGATGCGTATATTTTACCCAGTCAATTTTTAGCTTTGGCACCGAGATATGATAAACTTAAATCTAAAGTATTTGGATCAGGACTTCAACTTACCTTTTTATGAGAAGACAAAATTTCACCCATAAACTCCATTTTTAATTAAGATTTTGTCTTTTGGCTGTTGATTTGTAAGAATTACATATTTTGGATACTAGAGTCTTAGCAGATATACGACTTGCAAATATTTTCTCTATTACCGTGGGTTGTCTTTTCACTCTCCATAGTGCTTTTGAAGAACAGAAGTTTTTAATTTTGAATTCTAATTTATATTTTTCTTCTGTTGCTTGTGCTTTTGGTGCCATATCCAAAAAACTATTGCCAAATCCCAGGTCAAAAAGGTTCACACCTATGTTTCTAAAAGTTTCATAGTTTTAGCTCTTATATTTACATCTTGGATCCATTTTGAGTTGCTATTATGTATAGGGTGCAAGGTAAGGGTCCAACTTTCTCCTACTTTTGCATGTGGAAATCCAGTTGTACCAGCATCATTTTTTGAAGAGACTATTCTTTTCCCATTGAATGGTTTTGGCATTCTTGTTGAAAATCAACAGAGAGATTATGGGTATATTTTTGGATTCTCAATTCTGTTCTATTAATCTGTACGTTTATCCTTATACTGGTAACTATGTTTGGTACCTGACAGTTGTATTTCTATTAAGGTTGGATTGTATTAAATTTTGAAAGTGTGAGTCTTTCAACTTTGTTCTTTCTCAGTATTGCTTTGGGTATTCAGGACCCCATACATTTCCATATAAATCAGCTTTCTTACTTTTGCAAAAAGGCCATTGAATTTTAATAGGCAATTGAATTTGTAGATCATTTTGACAATATTATGTTTTTCAATGTATGAACTTGAAGTATTTCTATTTGTTTAGGTCTTCTTTAACTACTTGCAGCACTATTTTGTATTTTTAATTCCTTGGTTAAATTTATCCTATTTTATTACTTGATTCTATTATAAATGAGATTCTTTTAAATTTTCTTTTTCAGACTGTTCATAGCTAGTATATAGAAGTACACCTGGTTTTTGGATGTTAACCACATATCCTGCAACTCTGGTGGATTTATTTCTAATCCTTTAAAAATTTGTTTTACTTTATATATATCATCTGTGAATGGAAATAAGTATTACGTCTTCCTTTCCAATTTGGTTGTCTTTATGTCCTTACCTAATTGTCCTGCCTAGAATACAGAGTATAATGTTGAATAGAGGTGGTGAAAGTGGGCATTCTTGCCATGTTTCTGATTTGAGGAGGAAAGTTTTATGTTTTTAACCATTGAATATTATGTTAGCTGCTGGTTCTTCATAAATACTCAACCTGATAATGTTGAGAAAGACGTCTTTTTATTCCTATTTTGTTCAGTGTTTGTGTTCATTTCTAAATGATGGATGGGTATTGAATTTGGTTAAATGCTTTTTCTGCATTAACTATATCATTATATAGCTGTCTCTCTTCATTCTATTAATGGGGTGTGTTATTCTGATTTTCTTTTTCATATGTTGAATCACGTTGGCATTTCTGGAATAATTCCCACTTGGTCGTGCAAACTTCTAATATCCTGTTGGATTGTTAGCTAGTATTTTGTTGGATTTTTACATGCATTGTCATAAGAGATAATTAGCTAAGAGATAATTTTCTTAGTGTATTTGGTTTTGGTGACAGGGCAATACTGGCCTCAGAATTAGGAAGTGTTATATTATCTTCTATTTTTTGAAATAGTCAAGATAATTCTGTTCATTTTTTAAATACTTGGTATAACCCACCAGTGAAGTCATCTGGTTTTAGGTTTTCCTTTATTGGGAGGCTTTTGACAACCAATTCAATTTCTTAAGAAGCCTGTCCAGATTTTCTGTTTTTGTTGAGTCAATTCTTGTAGTTTGGTTGTTTCTAGAAATATGTCCATATCATCTAGGTTACTTAATTTTTGGTATGCAATTATTCTCTTATAATCCTCTTTATTTCTGCAAGGTGGGTATTAATGTTCCCACTTCCACTTCTGATATTAGTAATTTGTATCTTCTTAGCACAGCTAAAGGCTGGTCAATTTTGATGACCTTTTCAAAGAACTAACTTTTGGTTTCATTGACTTTACTGTTTTTCTGTTCTCTATTTTGTTTATCTCTGCCTCTAATACTGATGTCTATCCTTCTGCTAGTTTTGGATGTGTTTTTCTTTTTCCAGTTCTTTAAGGTGTAGTTAGGATATTTATTTCAGATCTTTCCTCTTTTTCAATACAGTAATTTCCAGCTGCAAATCCCCATCTGAACACTGCTTTTTCTGTATCTCATACATTTTGGAATGTAGTATATTTGTTTTCATTAAAGTGTTTTCTAATTTCCCTTGTGACTTCTGTGACCCATTAGTTGTTTATATTATTTATTTTCCACATATTTGTTTTCCAATTTATATATTTTAATTTATAAATTCATAAGATAGATTTACAATCAGTATATTATGCATTCATCTTTTAAATTTTATGAGAAGTTTCAAAAAATAAAAGAATGCTGTATTTTATATTTAATCTATGCAGTTCTTTAACTAATGTTTGTCATTTCTTTGTATGGCTCTGAGTTACTATCTAGTGTCCCTTCAGATCGAAGCATTCTCTTTAGCATGTTTTATAGGGTAGGTCTATATAGAACAGAATCCTTTATCTGGGAAGGTACTACTTTATCCTTCATTTTAAAAGGATAACTTTGCCAGGTACAGAATTCTTGGCCAATGGTTTCTTTCAGCACTCTAAAATACCTTTCTGCCTCAGTGGCCTCTAATGAGCAACTGGCTGTTAATCTACTGAGGACTTCTTCTACATGTTGTCATGTCTCTCTTGCTTTCAAGATTCTTTCTTGATCTTTTGACAGTCTGATTTTAATATGTCCTGGTATGGATCTCTTTGAGTTTGTATAATCCTTGGAATTTGTTGAACTTCTTGGATATTGGATTCATGTCTTTTTCATTTGTTAAGTTTGAACATTATTTCTTCAAATACTCTTTCCTGTCATTTTCTCTCTCTTCTGGGACTCCTGTTATTCACACTTGATATCTTTCATGGTATCTAACAGGTCTTTTAGTCTGTTCATTTTTCTCCTCCTCAGACTGAGACTGGATCATTTTAGCAACTGACCTAGCTTCAAGTTCACTGATTGTTTCTCCTGTCTTTTCTGCTGTCAAGCCTCTCTAGTGACTTTTCCAGTTACTATTATATTACTGATTATTGTAATTTCAATTGATTCATTTTAAAATTACTACTGATCATTATATTTTTCAACATCAGAATTTATATTTGACTCATTTTTATAATTTTTTTCTCTTTATATTCTTTATTTAATGATACATCATTCTCTGTGTTTCCTTTAGTTCTTTGCCCATGGTTGGTTAGCTCTGAGTATGCTGAAGACATTAATGTCCTTGTTTAGGAAGTCCAATGCCTGTGCTTCCTCAAGGACAGTTTATTTCCCTGTGAATAAGACTTTCTTGTCTCTTTATTTGCCTCACTTTTTTAACTGTTATAAACTGGATATCCTAAATATTGTAATATGGCAACTCTGGAAACTAGATTCTGCCCCAAGTTTTGTTATCATGACTTGTTGTTGTGTAGTAGTGGTTTGTTTAGTGACTTTTCTAAATTGTTTGTCATGTGTGATCTGTGTAGTATCTAATCCATTAGCTTAGTGGTCACTCAGCATTTTGACAGAACTTTCCTCAAATGCCCAGAGAAAAAAAGATAAAAAGAGAAAAATAGTCTCCCTAAAATAGACTCTGTTTTAGTCTTCACTTCCTGTTTGGTCTGGGTGTAAATATAACTGTCAGCAAGCAGTGAAAGCTCAGAATCTTCTCAGGATTTTTCTGAACATGGATCCTGCTCTGGGTATGTGTATGTCCTTCTAGAGTCCCTGGAATATGTAGGATCCTTTCCAAGTCCTTATTCTCCAAGTTATCTCACTCCCCAGCTTTTCCTTCCAGGCTTTCAGTGTGTGTCTATTTGTCCCAACTGCAATCTTTTCTCCAGACGGCAGTGGCCTGTTCGTTTACTTTCAATGCTTTCAAGAAATCAATCTCCACACAGCCACTTTTTCACCTGGAGAGACTTCTGAATTACATGAACCAAAGGCAAGCCCCTAGATAGGTCAAAGCAAACACCATTTCTTAAGAAGTAGGTCTATTCTGCTCCCTCCAGAGCCAGGAACCCACATAAGGAGTGCAGGCTGCAGTCTTTCAAGACCATTCCTGACTTGGGAGCAAAGGGAGAGAATTGAGTTAAAATGCCATTAAGCTATCCAACTGAGTTTCAGTGGCCTTGTTAATTTAAGCATTGTCTTGGTTTAAGCTTTTGTTTGGTAAACCTTTTTTTTTGTAGCAGATTTCCAATAAAATGGACTCTGGACAGGCTTTTTTTCCCCAGTTTTCCTAAGGATGGGTATGTCCCTGGAGTTTCTTACTCTGTCATTTTTACTAACATATACGCATGATTTTTAATGGAAATAGACATAACATTTCGGTAAATGTGACATGATTTTCCTATTATGGCCTGAAGGTGAGATGCTTTGTTAAAACTTTGTATAATACATGGACCCTTGGTATATGACATAAATATATGTATATATTTCATACATAAGTAAGGAATATGGAAAATTCATAAATGGCAGATGCTCATGAATTATATCAGGGAATTTAGGAGCTAATGAATGCATATTTGTACCCTTTTGAATGTGACCAGCTACAGTGCTCATCCTTTTCCTATTATTATAGAAAACATTATTACATATATCACTGGCCTGATCCAATATAGCATATTGCTGGAGTATGAAGAGGACCTTGTTTTACTATTTTAAACTTAATGAGCGCTGTGGACTCTAATAACATTTAGTCTTCAAGGGTCAATTCAGATATTTTGTTCCTAGATGCTCTAGCTAATGTGTTTACCCCTGAGACCACTCCTTTTTAAAACACAATGTTTAATATCATTGGTTGAAAAATAACAATATGTCATGCCTTATTTAGAATAACCACTCCCTTCACGTACCCTTAGGGAGGTTTCTCATGATAGCAAGAAAGGGAATACTTGTCAAACTCTATGGTTATAAAAACATCTAATATCCCCAAATCACTGTGTCTGCTGAATTGTAACTGACAAGGGATATTACTTCAGGTGTAAAAGAAAATTACAGTAAGCACAAAATGCTACTGGGCTTACTCATGTGAATATCTAATGCCAGGGACAGTATGTTGAGCAAAATGCAACAAGGTATCAATCAGATGTTATTAAAAATGGAACTCCTTTAGATGGAATTTTATAGTACGGATTTTTCTCTCCACTGTAGTAGAAAATAATTGTTAATCATACAATCAAATTTTATGAGAGTTTTGAACAGAGTGAATCTGGTTAAAAAGTGACCCTGGAGGATATAACATGCCAGATACAAATCAATTATTCAATTCTCACTGTTTAGGAAAGGTAAATATATCATATATTATGTATGTAACTTTCCTCATGCTACATTATGTAAGCAAACTATGTTTGAGCCATCTTTGCAATTTTGCATATAGCATTTTGCAGTCAGTAATGAGTTACCTTGAGGCAGTATATTTTGCCCTAGAATCACTTCCCTAATGCAACAGTTGTCTATAGAGAAGCCACGGGTTTTTAAACCATGGAATTCTGAAAAAAATACTGTTTTATCATTGGACTTATTTTAAATGCTCAGAGGAAATTACAACATATGGGTTAGAAAATCATTACTAATATGGTATGGGAAAGTACTCCTTATCTTAATTATAGTGTCTGAGAATGACCTGACTTTGATATGACTAAAAGCTTTACATTGAGATTAGAGATAATTTGTAATATCATTTAATCAGCTGCATATTAACTGCAAGATAATTTTGAGATTTAAGGATTCAAGTAAAAGTAATTATAATTAACAAATGTTTACTACTTGTAAAATTTGACCTGAAATTCTCTATGTAATTCCTGAAGTTTTGAGTAAAATATAAAAAGTCTGCAATGGATTAAGAATTACAGGTCAGGTTCTGCCTAGGGATAGGCAGTGAACAAATGATTGTAATCACCTATTGCTTTTCCATAAATGTCATTCCATAACTGAAGTTATTCATCTAAGTACACAAACTAGGAAAATTAATGTTACTTTTAGTAACAGATTTTGGAGTATGATTATAAACTTAAAATTATTATGTAATTTTCACTGAATATTATGTTTTGAAAAGATAGCATTCATCCTGCTAGCACACACATTGCCCTGGGATACAATTTGATAAACCTGCCCCAGGAGGCTTTTGTATTTCCTATTCTTCATTGAAATGCATAGATTTAAATTAGTAAACTCAGTGGATGTATACCTGTTTCCTGTTTGAGGCTATATAGCTGGAACTCCCAATGAAATCAATTCTCCATGGTCTATTATTCAAATCTTAATGAAAATGAGATAATAAAACTTAAAAAAAGCAAACACTTACTGAACTGACTGAAGAACTGCTTTCCTAAACCCATAATTTGCATAACTCCACATAATATAAAACTCTATGTTTGAGAGTTTGAAAGCCTGTTATAAACTTTTATTTATGTTTGGCTTTCGGCTTCCATCATTTGTATAAGTCAGATAAAATTTACACTCTGACTAATTTACAAGGTGGTGAGGAAGAAGTACCATAATGTAGGTGAAAGTGCTTTATAAACTAAAACAGGTTACAAACATAATAGTAAGTTACACTCTATATTTGTTACCAAGAAAGCTTCATTGAATCATTCACTAATCCTAGGATAACCTGCTATCTGGATTCAAGTAATGAGGCTTTGATGGGAAGCTGGTTCCATAAAATACAAAAGGAAAATGGATATAGTGGGTTAAGTTTGCTATTATTTATAAGTCAGGATTCCCAGATGACATCTAAAGGTTCAGAAGTAACTCCTAGTTGTGGTATGTTTCTTTCATTGTCTGATGCCTTTGAAGCACATTGATTTACTGCATATTTACTTTAGATTTAGATCTCAAGAAGAAGCTCTATTCCTTGATTAGGCATCCAAATTGTAGCTACCATTCATCCAGTTCCCTGTCCTATACACCTTTATCTAGTTATGATGAATAAGAACAAAACACTATTCATAACAGTGCAAGTCCTTTATAACTGAAGCTGCAATAAGTTTAATTTTCAGTACATGACATATTTTCATGCATTTGCTTTATCCCTGTACAATACTAAGAATCTTTAACATACATTTTGTAGGTTTTCTTTACTAACATTGCATTCCTTTACGAATGAGTAAACAGTTCTAAAAGATGAATTCAAAATTACAATGTCATTTATTTCAATCCTGTGGCACACACTAAATATAATAGGCTTGAAAAAAAAGCACTTTGATATTTCCTTTGTAGATTACTAAATGTTACCATTCATTTCTATAAATTAAATTTACTAGGAAAACCCACAGTTTAAAAAAATGTACACAAGAATAAGCTAGTGATCACAGTCAACAAAAGAATGAATTCAAAATAGTATAAAGTCAGGAACAGTTTATCTTCATGGTAAACATTCACTTTATGCAAATCCCACTTGGCTTCATTTAATTAAAAAGCTGAAAAAGAAAGAAAATTATTATGTGCTGAACATTAAAAATGCTTTTTATTCCATTCTAAATTAGTACATGTAAATATAACATTAAAATGTCATAATTGTATTAATTCAACTAATTGTAATTGTTACATCAGGGCAATTTTTCTAAAGTAGTACCTTTAACCAGATCAAGCTTAGGGTGGGAACAGGGTCAGGGGTGAGAGAAGATGCTGAAAACTTGAATTTGTGGTTTCAATTTACATAAACATTCCTCTCACTGCTGCCTAGAGCAATAGTTAAATCAGCATTTAAAATGGTAATGTAGGGGAAATAGAAGGGAATGGACTGAAACAAATATGTGAAGTGGGTCATTTGACTGTCCTAAAAATATTTTTTCTCATTAAATGTAAAATTTACTTACATAAAATAATTATTAATCACTTGGTCTTTGTTAATGTAATTTACAATCTCATTATATCAAAGAACCAAAAAGAGTATACATAAATAATAAAACTTCCGATGAATCATCAGCAGAGATACTTGTACATAGAAAAGTAAAAGATAATTGTTAGTTTTTTAAACTTCCCTAAGCAAAGCTTTATGAAACAAAATTTAATTTTGTAAGATGGTAAATCAATTTAAATAACATTTATGAAACTTTTGTTTATATCTGTACCTTTCTGCTGACATGTGTCATGTTCTTTTTGAGTCTTGACAACACAAGACAACTTTGCAAGGCAACCAGAGACAGACCAATTCCATTTTTAAAAGTTACAATATAATATAAATATAATGCAAAAATGCAATTAATAGTTATTGTAGTGTTTAAAAAAACAAAACAAAACAAAACATGTAGCTGGAAAAATGTCCAAACTAGGTAAGTTTTATATCTGGATGTTTAAATTATAATATCCTAGGCATAAACTGTTTTGTCTTTCTGAACCTCGGTTTCCTCATTAGTGAAAAGAACGTTTGTTTTGGATGACTCCCAAGTTCTTTTCAGTGCTAATATTTTATGATTCTGGTGATACTATGTGCAAGAATAAATATATATTTAAAATATAACATTTTATAAAATATAAAATATTTATATATAATATATATTTAAATTATATAATATACAGTGTATATTATATAACAGCAATTAAAATGTAAATGAAGTCATAGTACAGTACAAACCAGAATAATTACTCTTGTTATCCTATTTCTGCGAAATTGTTAAATTAGAAGATAAAAATTATGTGGTGATATCAGGATGCAATCAGATATCACTTTTACTTTAAAAAAGAAAAGTAATGAATAAAGTGTACTATAAGGGTGACCATCTCCATGAAGAAGAATGTCAGCAAAAAACGTCATCAGGGCATTAAGCTGTAGTTGTGGTTCAATCTACATGATTATTGAAAACTGCTGGTAAAGCAGATGTGTCAGTTGTAGCTAAGCTTGCTCTGAAGATGAAGCTAACTGGAGAATGAGGGTTAATAAAAAAAGAAGCCTTAATCGTAAAATAAATTGAAACTTAAAACTAGGGATTTGTAGCTTTTCGCTGTTTTGTTTTTAATGGATTGATCTGCAAATTTTAAGTTATGGAGCACTAAAGATAATCTTTATTATTGTTAAAAATAATAACCCTATAAAAGCAAAAGTACTAATTTGATCCATAATGGTAATTTTATATCTTCTAACTTTGTAGGAGTTCTATGATATTAAGGTACATTAAGAGTAAAAGGATCTTTGTGAGTACTTTCTTAATATAATCTGTAGTTATGATGCTACTGTTTTTTTCTTTATGGTTTTCAAAACTGAAATACTAATTATCTTGAAAGCTGTTATAACAATCACTTGTTTATGTCATGCAATGACAAATATATATTAAATCTGAAACTGACACTAATTGTCCTACAATAAAGGATACATCTAACAGGTAGAACACTTCCTATGCTTTTATTTTCAAAACTGTCATTTTCATTTAAAAAAGTTACAAAATTTTTTATTTGTTCAAGACACTAGAAACACTTGAAGCACAAAAATGTTTTGCTGGTTAAAATGCTTCTGAAAAAAGTATGAACTGTTATTCTCTATTCAATCAGTATTTCAGGTTTCACTTTTATTTTCATTATATAAATATTAAATGTCCAAGGTACGTTCCAGTATGTTTTGATATTTTCACTCAAGGAATTAAGTCTCTATTTCTAATGAACAGGATCTGACATGCAGTTTTTCCCTTTTCACATTTATCTGTCTAATAATTTTGATGCATAATCTAATAGTATAACTAAGAGCTCTTATAGATTTATGGTTCAATAGTGCTTGGATATTGTTTTTTCTAATAATGCTTATTATAAAAATGTGTAAATGCCTTTGTATCATACAAAGAAAACTGTCAAGAATACTAAAAACTGAATTTACTCCCCTTAATTGTGCTTTTCAGTTATGTGTTCTGCTTCCAGAATGAGTGAGAAGCAGCCTTGGGTACCATCATCAGCTTCTGTGTGGACTACACTCCACTCTGTCATGAATGAATTGCACTGTAATTTTTAATAGTAGTGGTCTGCATGTGCAAAGCACTGATTGCTGTGACTCGTTTATTGTGAAGTGAATATGCATAGTCAAGTGTAAATCAGGTAGTAATACAAGATGGAAGCTAATTGGCAACAGGAGCAAATTGTACACAGGGATAAGACAGAGGGCTAGGACTAGCACAAATGTGCCCCGAGAAGCTCCCACTGCCCCTAACCTAAGGGAAATAACCATTCCCTTCTAGTCTGTGTCACTTTATTGTTGCTTAAAGTCCATCAAGGATGCAGAGAGACTCTCCACAAAGAAAAAATGGGATGATAATCTCAAATCATTTCTCTTTTGAAGGCTGGTCCTCTCCTCAACACTCCCTCACAGTAGAAAACAACCATGATTTACAGTAAAATGCTGTCTTTGATTTGCTGAGGAGAAATATTCAATAGGTTCATTAGCAAGTTTATTATTTGAAATTCAAAATGTTTTTCTAGAGAAACACAAATGAAAGTGTTAGCTATTTTCGCAAACTCAGGGCCCCCAAAAGTCTGTTTCAATCACCATTTAACAACTATTATGTACTAGAATCCCGTGCATAGAAGCGTGTTGCAAAAAATGGAATGAATGAAAGTCATGGCCCTTACGTTTCTTTTAGCTAAAGGAGAGAAAGACCTGGGTATGATTAAGTACGATATAGTGACAGATTTGATACGATGACAAATTCCTGGTGTTAGGAGAACTGAAAAACAAAGCAAAACTTCTGAGAACAAGTAAGGTGAAGGGACAGCAGCCTAGAACAAAGCTGGATGAGGAAAGGTATCAAAGTATGAGATCACATTTAGTGCTGTGTTCCTAAACCAGGCGTTAGCACATTTGCTATAAAGAGCCAGAAGGTAAATATTTTAAACTTTGTGGGCCATGGGTCTTTGCTGAAAACATTCAACTGAACTGTTGTAGTGCAAAAGCAGCCACAGACAACACTTAAAAACAAACCCGGCTGCGTTTCAATGAAACGTTATTCATAGGCACTGAAATCTGAATTTCATAATTTTCATGTCACAACATACTCTTTGTTGACTTCCCACCCCTCAGTGATTTACAACTGTAAAAGCCATTCTTAGTTTGGAGGATACACTTAAACAGGCAGCAGTTACTGAGTTTTGTATTAAACCACAGGGTATACTGAAGGCTGTACTATAAAAAGCTAGATGGCACAAAACTTAAAATAGTTGTGGCAATTCATACAATGATACTACTATACAGCTAATAAAATCATATATGTTGTAGAATGTAGTTAACTGCATTGAAATATGCGGATGAGGTAAAAAAGAAAAATAAGCAGCTTACAAAATATGTATTGCATCATTCCCGAGGTTCAAAATATGTACGGGCTAAACTGAAGATATTTGATGACGTGGATGTTGGGCTTTATGAATATATTTTATTTTCTTCATTTTGCTTATCTGTATCTTCTAGAAGGAACATGTATTAACTTTCCCCTCCCTTTTTATTAGGTATTAGTGGATTTTAATGAAGAAGCCACATAATCAGTACCTATCTTAAAATAATTCTGACATTACCCTACAATAAGTGATGAATTATGGGGTATAATGACTAGATATTGGGAGATAATTTAAGAGGCTAGTTAATAGTCAGAAAAAGACACAATATAATTAAGACAGCAATTGTGGGAAGAAAAAAGTAATGTAGACCAAATAACATAAAACAGGATGAATATGTGGGATGAGGACAAAATGACTCCAAGATTCCCATCTTGTATGACTATGAGAATGACAGTGTGTTAGGGAAAATGGAGAAAAGGAGTGGAGAAAGATTCGAAGGCAGATGATACTGATTTTGAACGTATTGAGGTGAACTGCTAATGTGGTATTCAGATCTGGTTCTGGATCTCAGGAGAAGGGTCAGGACTTTTTATGTATACTCAGGACTGAGAAATCATCTAAAAGAAAAAAGGAGGTGTAAGAATGCCATATTACAAAATCTGGGCTATAAAGTTTCCAGTAGGGGCTTGTCAATTAAAATGCTAGAAAGGTCACCTGAAGAAAACTTTGGATCTGGTCACTGGTTGTTACTGGAGACAGAGGATATATCAAAAGCTTGTTTATTCCTTTTCCCTTCCTGTGAAATAACTGAACAGGTACCAAATAATGGCTTGCTGTTTGCTTTGGTTTTTTGTTTATCTTGAATTAATTACTCCATCTGTTTCTCATATTTGGAAAAACCAGAATGTACACAGTGTTCTTGAACAAATGTATTCTGTCCAAGTGGGAGTTGGTTAAATTCTCTCAGATCCTCAGCTCGATAGACTCTTTTTGTGCACTGCTCTTCCTGTTCTCAAACTGGGGAGGAAGTCAGGGAGACCCAGTGGCTACATAATGGCATCCGTCTTGTGGAAATCACTTAGGTGGCTAAGGGGCAGGTGCTCAGATTTCATCTGGTATCCAAAAAAGGTGCAGAAGGGAAAAAAGCACAGATAGGCCAGTGGCTGAATGTTCATTCCTGTTCCATTGACCTTGTGGATACTGCAACTCACTGAGTCATTCTTTTCAGTCCTTACTCTACACATGTTCTGTGGGAATGCTAGAGAGAAGTACATTGTGGCCCTTAGCCAGACCTCTTTAGCAAAAGTCCTGGGGCTCTCTTCTCTGTAATAGAAGATTACTAAACCCAGAAATGTCCGAGTCTGAAACAAGTGGTCTTCCAAAAAGGCCTAAAGAAATCTAGGCCTGTATTGACAGGAGGAAAAGATCTTTGGGAATGGAAGCTTTCTGTATCTGTTATTTCACGGGGCAATCGCTGTCCAGTCTCCTAGTGCTGAGGCCAGTTCTCTACAAAGCCTGCACAGAGAGACCTACATAGTATTAGCCACATGTAACAATTAGGAATCACCAGAAACATGGACAGTCAGTCTGAGAGGAAAAGAACAACAAAACTAGAATGTAGGGGATAAGGAACAGATAAAGAACAACTTCAGAACTCGGGTGGAACACAGGAGCTTCCCCCTCCTTCCCTACTTTCAGTGGGTTGCCGAATGGTGTGGAGTTTCTGCTAGAGTAAGAAAGTTGTATTACCACAATGGAAATATGTCTCTAGAGCTGCTTTTGATGTGTGTGTTAGCCTAGACCCTGTTGTCTCTGGGCTTGAAGGGGTGGAATGTGCAGTGCAGAATCAAAAAACTGGATTGTGAATTTCCTGCAAAAATATATAAAAGTACCTACCATTTCTGAATTTAACAAATGCTGATTTTTAAAAAGTTTTCAGTAAGTTAACTGTTTGGCAGACTTGTACTTTTTATTAACTTTGAATATTAAGGCTTATATTATTTGTTAATGGGAAAAAAGGTTTGGCTATACTCTTCCTAGGCAGAATTAAATATACTTGTTGACTGCCTTTTTCCCCTAAGTGATAATAAACAGAAGTTAAGAAAACATATTTTGATTGGGGTGGAAGGACTGCATCTGTCAAACGATTAACTCTACGTGTCAGGCTTTTGGTAGAAATTTAGGTCTGAGGACTTTTCCCCGTAGCAGATAAATATAATGTAGAACTGGAATACAGAATCCCACAGTTAAGTTATGTTACATTTGTAAAACAGGAATTTACTATAACTTGTCTTACTCATGAGATAAATGTTATAGTCTTTATATTTGAAAAAAATGAGGAAAACTGAGGCTCAGAGAAGATTAAAAGACTTGCCTGAGGTTATAGAGTTTTTAAGTGCCATGGTCCAAATCACATCTTCTCACTCAAAGTCCAGATCACTTTCCAATACACCACAATGAAATACAACAATATGGAAAAAATAATCCTTAAGATTGAATTTCCATTTGTACAATATTATTACAAGATTTAGCACTACATTCTTTATCTAGATTAGATAGGGGATAGACAATGGTGCCTTTACAGAAAAAGCCAGCTTTTCTCTGAATCATCTCTAAATCCTTTGACCTTTTATAAGTCATTCTACAAAGCTAGGACTCAGCAAGAAAAAGGTTATTACCAGTGAAATTCTCATCAATGATATGTACTGTGGGCTGATAATCACACCATTTAGATATTATTTTTCTATTCGTACAGCTTAAGGTTAAGATGTACAAATGAATGCAATATTGCTATACACTCTACATGCTGGAATTTTTGCCTTGGTGTGCTTGTTCACCATCATACTTACCTCAAAATTGATATGAAATGCCTTTCATTTTTAGCTGTTATTCTGTATGTTTCCTTATTGAATATCCTTCCATTTTTGTTGTTCATCTCAAGATAACCAAGGACAGTAGGAAGTATCAGTTTCTTTTTAAGATAATGGAAGACACTTTGTGTCCACTATAAACCTAATTTATATATTCTGTTTTTTACTTGATATCACCCAGCTCAGAATTGGGACTGCAATACTTCTTTTTTAAAAACAATTTTTTTAGAGACAGGGTCTCACTCTGTTGCACAGGCTGGAGTGCAGTGGCACAATCATAGCTCACTTGCAGCCTTGAACTCCTGGGCTCAAGTGATCTTTCTGTCACAGCTTCCCCAGTAGCTGGAACTACAGGTGTGTGCCACCATGACACGCTACATTTTTAAATTATTTGTAGAAACATCATCTTTCTATGTTACTCAGACTGGTCTCAAATTATTGGCCTCTAGAAATCCTCCTGCCTCGGCCTCCCAAAAGGCTAGGCATGAGGCCTAAGGTACCATGCCCAGCCACAATAGTTATCTTTCTTTAGAGCTCAAGTTTGAAAAATAACTTTTTGCACACATCTTCAGTTGTGAAGAACAATCTGACAACTCCAGGGGGTGTCATTCGCTATGAACTGCATCTTCTGGAGCTGTGGCAAGCCAGTCATCTTCATTATATTTCTATTTTAATGGTTCCAGTTGCATTTAATGGAAGTAGGTAAGGAATAGAGTTTTCAGGTAAACAGATTCAACTAACAAGTATATGATGAGCACCTACTATGTGCATATAGCACTTTGGATATTTATATAAAAGGTATTTATCAAAGACACAAATACCTTGTAATAGTCTAGAAGAAAAAAAGATATATGAAACAACTTTAAATGAGTACTGAATGAAAAACATAATGCAGTAAAGTACTACTGAATAATCAATTGCTAAAATGGCTAGTCTAGGTGAAGAGGAGAGAGGTAAAAGTGAGTACTGAGAACCTACTATATTTCAGGGCTACAATTTGATTGTAATTTATCCCCATAAAATTCTGAGGTAGGTTTTATCATACCAAGTTTTCAAATTAAGAAACATGCTTAACCAAGTTAAATATATTGGCAAAAGATAGAGAAGTAACTAGAGTTGCAGAAAAATGAGACTCGGAAGTTAAGTAACTAACTTTAAGCCCCAAAGTTAGTTGAGAAGAACCACCAAGATTCTAACCTAGATTTGTCTAAATTCAGAGCTAGAGCTCTAGCTAATACACAGAATTAAACCCCAGCCTTGAACTCGGGTCTTCTCCTAATTACTGTTATTTTTTCATTATATCCTACCTCCCTAAGACACAGTCTAATGAACAGTTAGGAAGCAAAGTGAAAGAATTACTAGAAATGTCTCTTGTTATTTTCCTACAAAAGCTGAAACTTGATGTTCCTTAGATGTTTTTATAGACATCTTCTAAAGAAAACTTATGTGAGTACAGAGTGGCAGTGAAAAATACTGATAAGGTAGTTACCCATAGATGAAGAATATCATGTCCCTGCTAGCACTTTGCTCTCTTTAGAAAATGGGGCTAGCACTAAAGTTAACGTTTATGTAATATATAAAATGAATTCAGTGCTACTACTGAAATAATATTTCCTCTTTTCCAAACTATGGCTTAGATGATAATTAGATCAAATTCATAATAACCCTGCTATTTCACTGACAATTTCAAGAGAATCAGGAGCCCCATTAAACTCATCAAAAAGATCAGGGAAAATCTTTTCTTCATTCAACTGAATCATGCAAATATAAGACAAAGCTACTTAATCTTTAGCATAAAGATAAACTTTGTAGCAAAACATTAAATAAAAATGAATTTAAATATTTATATCAGAATTAATGATAATTAGCATGAAACATTTATTAATTAGTACTGTGTACCAGGCAATGTGCTAAGTGATTTATAAGCATTCTCTCATGTAATCTTCATAACAGTTGAATGACATATGAAAAATCATCTCCATTTATAAATAAGAAAACTTCGGTTTTTAAAAGTTGAGTAACTTGCCCAAGATCACACAGGTAGTTACAAGCAGACTGGGGATTCCAATCAGAGAAGTCTGCTTATTAAATTTAAAAGACAATATGAGATAATTTAGTAATGGCATGAAACAGATTCATACTGTAGAGTATACTGTTAAGAGTCAACCTTAGAGAAGATTTAAGAATATAGGAAAAATATTTAAAGTCAATTTTTATCCTATTAGCAAGTACATATATCAACAAAGAAAATAACAATTTTGAAAGCAAGATGAAGTTTTGAAAATATATGACAAAGGGCATAGATGTTTAAGGTTTTGTGAGGTTTAAGATTAAAATAAAAATGAATAAACACAACAGGATCACTTTATGTAGACGAAATTAAGGGTTGTATTTTAAATAAAATTCAAAATTGTGAGGAAAGAATGTAAAAAAATTAGTTTAAAGATAATTACGGATACAGTCCTGTGTATCAGTGTCACAACAGTTTATAATTCACAAAAATTCAAAATGAAGACATCGAAGGCCAAAAGGTGGAGGCATAACACACAAGCAAGAGTGCTGGCATTGGAGCCTAAAGCCATTAGTAAAGGTGATCTTAAAAAAAAATGGTAGAAGGTGTTATGTTCAATGTGCATTTTCACTTAAGGATAACTCAAGACGCTTATCCCAAGTACAGGTATGATATAAAGTAGAAGTAGGAATCTTCCCAAGAGCTACTGTGAAGAATGTGGATCTGTACTTGTAGCTGATCTCTGCAACATGTATTCATGTTAAAATTGGTAAAGTCAAGGATATGGTCTTGGTTGAGAAACAATTTTTCTCCTCTTGGCAGCCTACTTCAGTGTACTTCTGTCTTAGATGGTTGGAGTGGTTCAGCTCTTGGTCCCTAGAGTTTATGATTCACTATTGTACAGCCTTATGTTCTTAGAAAATGGACATCTACAGATGTCTTAGCAGAAGTACTTAAGGTCAGGAAATACCTTGAGTTTTTGGGTTTTTTTTTTGTTTTGGGGGTTTTTCCTCTTCCTAGAATATTTCCTGCATCTCATTCTCTCATTTTGTAGACACTGTGTTTAGCTGATGTGAGCAGTTTTTAAAACATGTCATATAATGCTGGTGCCACAGGTAAATGGTTCCAGGAATACAAAAGTATTCTTTAACAACGTGGTGCTATGTTCATCACAGGATAATTCAATAGGGAAAAGTCTTTCACTTCTTCATCAGCATTTCAAGTTTCAACTAGTCTTAGAATTATATCTTCTCCTTCATTTGTTCCCTCTTTGACACTTGCTTTTGCCATCACTGTTGATCTTTCTTTAGTTAACTAATTGAACATACATGTATATTTGCTTTCTCTGTACTGTCAGGTTTTTGGAATTTAGCTCAGGATGTGTCCAAGTCTCTGGTATACACTCTCTGCAGTCTTTTAGGAACATTTGCTCTTGATGTTTCTCAGACAGTTATCCTAATCATTCACAAGTGAGTTGTTCAAATAACTAAGAAGACGAAAGCTTATTTAAAAGGAAAATAATGCAATGGAATAAAAGCAAGACCCAAAGTAAAATATATTAAGTTAACTTTAACGCATATATAGGCCCTAGAGTAACAAAAGGGATTAAAACTTTGTTTTTTGTTGTTGTTCATAATCCTTCCCTGTATTTTGTTGGTTTAGGAGTATACTGTAAATGTCATGAAGGGAACAATTTGACCGAGCAAAAGAATTCAAGTATGAATGAAAGCCTGCTTTACAGTTTGCTAGTATATCCATAGAATGTAGAAAAATGGATAAATGACAGTTCTCAAAAGGGCTGAAGGGACATATTAGAAAGCTTTAATGTGATATGGGAAGATATAGGTGGAGGGATTATTTAAATTGGACAGAATAGCTGGATAATTAAGTCATGAAATTAAGATAAGAAAGAACAAATCTGAGAAATGAGCTGAGGATAGATGAAGAGAAGATTATAAAAAGATTAGAAAAACATATAAAAAGGAAATCACATCTATGTAAACTACAGCAGCTTTCATTAGTAAAGAATAATACATAAAAATTATTTAAATTTTTATTTAATAAGTAGATTTTGTCACTGTCCCTTAATTTTTCTGTGGATTTCCTTTTGTTTCATGGCATATGTTTGTACCAAATTCAAGAAAAAGGAAGTTCTTCCTTGAGTCAGACTGTCACCTTTCTCTTGAACTCACAAGAATTCAAGAGAAGAAAGGAAGTTATTACTTGGTATTTTTCTTAGAGCCTTTGGCTATCAGATTATTGAAGTGACTGTCCATTTGACCTTGGGTTGTTTTCCACTTTGATTCTGGGAAAACTTTCTATTTTTGAGAATACACGAATCAGATTATCTACACAAAATATGGCATAGGAGAGACAAGTGAGCTAAGAGTCTGATTTTTCTGTTCTGTCTTTAAATAGATACCCTCTTGGTCTCATCCGTAAAATGAATTTCAATGATATGATCTCCATGATCCTTCCCAGGACTAAAATTCCTAAACACTATGATGTTGTGAAAAAAAATCCCAAAATCTCATCTGGAAAAATAATTATTAGTTTTGCAAATGTCTAGAATTTGAATTAGAGAATTGTCCTAAAATTCACCCAAACTGGTTAAGAATATTTCTTTTTGAGTCTTTCTTTTCATATATATTCATAAATATACTTTCTGTATAATTAATGCATTTTAAGCCAGAAACATGTTCATTATTGAGTAGTACATATTAAGGCTATTACACCGTAGCAGCATACTCATAATCCTCAAAAGATAACATGAACACATTTCTCTTACCAATTCTCTGTACACATATTATTACTTTCTTTTTATTTTTTGAAAGAAAGAAAAAGAGAGGAAAGAAAGAGAGAGTGAAAGAAAGAAAAAAAAAGAATGTACGAGAGAAAGAAAGAGGAAGAGAAAGAGGGAGAGAGAACGGGATTCTTGTTCTATTGGCCAGGCTAGAATGCAGTCTAAAAATGGGTATTAAAAACCTCTATTATGCCAGTAATTGTGCTTAACAATGGAGACAGGAAGGAATAAGAGATGAAAATAACAAACAAGCAGCCAACCAATATTTTATTTAAACCT